>CAUYSK010122468.1:0-57911 GCA_963575035.1 Avahi laniger
AGCTAAAAATATATAGAAAAAATTAGCCGGGCATGGTGGCGCATGCCTGTAGTCCCAGCTACTTGGGAGACTGAGGCAGTAGGATCGCTTGAGCCCAGGAGTTTGAGGTTGCTGTGAGCTAGGCTGAAGCCACGGCACTCAATCTAGCCCGGGCAACAGACTGAGACTCTGTATCAAAAAAAAAAAAAAAAAAAAAAAAGAAAGAAATTAATTGGACAGCTAAAAATATATATAGAAAAAATTAGCCGGGCATGGTGGCTCATGCTTGTAGTCCCAGCTACTTGGGAGGCTGAGGTAGTAGGATCGCTTGAGCCCAGGAGTTTGAGGTTGCTGTGAGCTAGGCTGATGCCACGGCACTCACCCCAGGCAAGAGAGTGAGACTCTGTCTCAAAAAAAAAAAAAAAAAAAAAGTGTGAGACTCTGTCTCAAGAAAAAAAAAAAAATAACAAAGGAATAAACTATGATTGTGTTTGAAGGTTTTATCTTATTTATATCCATTATTTGTATATTTTGGTGTTCTATTTATTTGGCTTATTAGCCTGAATTAAAATAAAGGCTTTTTTTGTTTTGCTTTTCTTTCACAGTCATATAAGTATTATGAGGAATACATTTTCTTTCATATAATGTTTTAGCGGTAGACCATAAATTTTTGTTCTATATAGAACAAAATGTACTATATAATGCATTTGCAGTGTCCTATAATCTTTTGTCTTAAATTCATAATTTAAAATATGTCATGTTTTCTAAACTTCCTTCCTAATCAAGGCACTGAATATTTCAAATATGAAATATTTGAATGTATTTCATTCCTGCTTTTATTTTATTGCATTAAGATTTGATGATATACAGAAATTTTACGTTAATTTACATTGTGCATATATGTGACTCATAAGTACACACATGAAAATTATTTTTCCTTAGTATACTACAGAATTTATCACCAATCAATCCTCAGCTAATCAATCAAATTATTTAACTCTATAATTTTTTAATTCTCATTTTACCTATCACATTTTAAGAGTGGTATTTTTAAGGCCTTAGTTAAAACTGTAGTTGTTTTATTGTTGTACTTTCCTTTCTATTTTCATTTTATGACACAATTATATAATATTTTATATTTATGATGTAACTTCATAGTCATTATCCCATTTATTTAGCATAGTTAGTTTTTTCACAGTTTAATGTATATTTTACCATTTTCTGGTCATCCTAGTTTTCTGTTAATGTTTTCTGTCATGAAATCTACTTTATGGGACACATTGGTATAAATCCAAGCTGATTTCTGTGTCTTCACAGATGATCTTGGAACAGTGATTCCTAACCCAATGGCACTCTTTCCAAGAAGGGGGTCCTAGAGGCTGAGATCATTTTAATATCTAAAACATCTACAAGAATTAATATATGTCAAAGATACAAAGGCTAATGAGGTTTCTTTACTTTTGGTTGGAAGTATATATTGGAAAATCTGGTTACCAAAAGCCTCAACTGCCAAGATATTCCTTGAATTAATAAAAAGAGTAAAAATAAATTACTACTTAGTAATTACAGTTAGGCAGATCAAATTTGTCAACAGAATCTGCATGAGGCCAGGCATAGTGCTCATGCCTGTAATATTAGCACTCTGGGAGGCCGAGGCAGGGGGATCACTTGAGGTCACGAGTTCAAGACCAGCCTGAGCAAGAGTGAGACCCCGTCTCTACCAAAAATAGAAAAATTAACTGGGCACACTGGCAAGCACCTGTAGTCCCAGCTACTTGGGAGGCCGAGGCAGGAGGATTGCTTAAGCCCAAGAGTTGGAGGTTACAGTGAGCTATTATGATGCTCACGGCACTCTACCCAGGGCAACAAAGTGAGACACTGTCTCAAAAAAAAAAAAAAGAAAAAAAGAATCTGCACAGATAGAAGGATCAATAGAATCCTTGGAGGGAAAAGGCCTTATAGTACTTATTAACTGAACCCAAGATTCTTTTTTTTTTTTGAGACTGAGTCTGACTTTGTCCCCCAGGCTAGAGTGCAGTGGCATCATCATAACTCACTGCAACCTCCAATTCCTGGGCTCAACCGATCCTCCTGCCTTCGCCTCCCAGGTAGCTGGGACTACAGGCATGCACCACCATGCCTGGATAATTTTTTCTATGTTTAGTAGAGACAGGGTCTCACTTCTGCTCAGACTGGTCTCGATCTCCTGACCTCAAGTGATCCTCCCACCTTGGCCTCCCAGGGTGCTAGGATTACAGGGGTGAGCCACTGTACCCGGCTGGAACCCAAGAAATTGATTTTATAGATTTATTTAAATTATATTTCCCAATATAAGAAATTAATTAGTTTTTGAATATAATCATGAGATTGTGATTATGTTTTTTTTAAAAAGAATTCTCAACTTTTAGAGATACATACTAGGATATTTACCATGAAATATTATACCTGAGTCCTGCTTCAAAATAATCAAGTATGAGTGGTGGAAGAGAGGCTTAAATGAAACAAAATTGGTATACTAAGCTGGGTGATAGGCACACAGACTTCATTTTCCTCTTCTATTTTACTCGTGTATACATTTGAAAATAAACTACATAAAATGTTAAATAATTTTTTAATGTGTGAAATAATTAAAACTTTAAAATAAATGTTTCTATTTTTGTGATTCTTCATAATTTTTCATGTTTTGAAGACATTCAAGAGGTATCAAAAATGTTATTCTTTTATTTTCCTTAAAGTCCTAGATTTTATTAATTTTGACATACATCATTAGTTAGTCTAAGCTTCTTCTGTGATGGGAATTATCATACGTCAATATTTCCTGAGAACGAAGTCAAAAGAGGAAAAAGGTTCAAACTATTTCATGAAAAGTTTGCTTTGTTTTTCAATGATTAAGTACATTAAAATATCAGGATTATTTAACTACGAGATTTGATTGAGAAAAATGTATACTTTAATCGCACTCCTAAGTTTGGCATCATTGTGATTCTAACATGTATATTTTGGCTTGCAGCAGATTCAACATTTCTAAAGGTAAAATAGTTGAAACTACTAACATATTATTTAATATAAAAGCACATTAACTCACAACATTGTCAGCCCAATCTGCTAGTACTGTTGAGATGTAGTTCACAGCATTAAGAATTGCACAGTATCGAAAGCCCAGGGAAGCTCTAGTCTCTTCTTTCATCACCTGCGTTAATCGTATCCTAAAATCGTCTACTAGGTCCTTTTGCAATTCCAGGAACTGCAACTTTCGGGAAGCTGTGGGAAGATTTTTATACCTGTCTGTGGAGAAAGTTAATAAAAAAAACATGTGAAGGTTTTTGGTACCTTTCATGATAAAGTTTTAAGTTTTCCCTAATGACTTCCTTTGGTGCTTTTATCAAAATCAATTGACCATTCAAGTATGGGTCTATTTCTAAACTCTCCAAGGATATGGGTTTCGCAATTATGTTTGTTAAAAACTCATTGACCAGGCAGGCATGATGGCTCACGCCTATAATCCTAGCACTTTGGGAGGCCAAGGCAGGATTGCTTGAGGCCAGGAGTTGAGAACAGCCTGAATAACTCTCTACAAAAAACAGAAAAATTAGCTAGGCGTGGTGGCGCATGCCTGTAGTCCCAGCTACCCAGGAGGCTAAGGCATGAGGATCACTTGAGTGCAGGAGTTTGAGGTTGCACTGAGCTACGATGACACCACTGCACTACAGCCTGGGCAACAGAGCAAGATCTTGTCTCAAAACAAACAAACAAAAACAACTCATTGAACTGTATACTTAAGATGTGTACATTACACTCTATGTAAATTATTCTTCAATTTTTTAAAAAGGCATATGAGAAAATTATATACAAAAATGACTTCGTTTCTTCAACAAATAAATGGCATTTTTTTTAAAAAGAAGGAAGAAATTTTTTTTTTTTTGAGACAGAGTCTCACTGTGTTGTCCGGGCTAGAGTGCTGTGGCGTCATCCTAGCTCACAGCAACCTCAAAAGGAAGGAAGAAATTGAAGAGATCAAAAGAGATACATACTTAAGAATTTACAGCTGACATGGTAAGATGTCTTAAATGTTCTTTAAAATATTCCAGGATAAAAAAATTGGGGAGAAAAATATGTAACAAAAAAGGATAAGTTTTTTGAAACTTGGTATTTATTTATTAGCCTACTTTTGTGTATGTTTGAAAATTCTCCTAATAAAACGTTTTTAAAAGACAAATGAGGTTTTCTAAATTTTTTTGTTTTAGTGTTTTTCATATTTTTCTCACAGTAAAAAATATGGAATTATTTACTGACTAGGCTGGAAAGACACTTCTTCAGGTTACCATACAGGTCAAGAAATGAACAGGTCAGAGGAGTATGGAAGTTAAGAGGGCCAAAGATGCTGACAATGAGAGCCCAGTGGCATCTCGAGAGCCAGCAGGCCTACAGTAGAGCAATGTGGAGGGTTACAGACCAACCAGGGACAGAGGATGCTAAGCCACCCCTCCGTCAGAAAATCCCTGCACTAAAACAAGAGTTCCTATTACTACTCCAGTCCTTAAAATTATTAATACTCTATTAATTTTACCCTCTTCTGCAATATTTGATAAGTCAAGGACAAGAAAATAATATTTAAAATTTAGGTCAATCACCACTTATTAAAGATACTTAAAAAGTTCAATGGCAAGAAAGTTCAAGTAATTAAATTCTTATTTAATTGTTTTTGTGTAGCAATTCAGGAATTTCTCCTTCATGTAAACCAATGTTTAAATCCTTATTTAAATTATTAAAAACCCCAAAGTTAGAATATTGTGCTAGATTTCTGCCAAAATAGAAACTGAATTTGAAGATATTATTATAACCACTATATAGCATTAACTGTTGAGCTACTTAAAAAAGTACCATGTGAAAAGTTGGTACTTTTAAAACAAATTCATATATATATTTCTGTATTCTCTAACCTGCTTCAGAACAAATTCATATCTTAAAAGACTTATACTTACCAGTTATAACCAAGAGTAGAGTCATAAAAGTTTCTGCGCAGTCTGGAACTTTCATTTCATCCACATCAGTGATATCCTTATATTGGGATATCCAGGCAGCTTCTGATGAAAGCATTGAGTCCATTTTTTGAAGAGCAACTGATATGTAGAAAAAGAATTATTTTAATTAAATAGTTATAGTCATTCTTAATTCTTCATCTTATAATTTTTTAGAAATGATGACTTTTCTATAAAAAATAAACCCACGGGTCGGGTGCAGTGGCTCACGCCTGTAAGCCTACCACTCTGGGAGGCCGAGACGGGAGGATTGCTTGAGCTCTGGAATTTGAGACCAGCCTAAGCAAGAGCTAGACCCTGACTCTACTAAAAAATAGAAAAAATCAGCCAGGCGTCGTGGAGTGCAACTGTAGTCCCAGCTACTTGGAAAGCTGAGGCAGGAGGATCACTTGAGTCCAGGAGTTGGAGGTTGCTGTGAGCTAGGCTAATGCCACAGCAATCTACTCAGGACAACGAAGTGAGACTCTGTCTCGGGAAAAATAAAAATAAATAAACAAATAAATGCATAATCTCCCACTAGTTGCACTATATTTAATATGGCTTACTTTAGGGTTAAACAAGATACTTCCTCTTTTCCTCCCACCCAAATCTTCAAAATAGTTATGCTTACTAGACAAACTACATCCAAAAAGACTCTACCAAGAACAGAAATACTACACAGTAAAATCTATAAAACAATTATACACTTTACTGGCTTGAATATTCTACTCTAGAAAGATGTAGAGTATAATTCCAGGAAAAACTGAAGTTTCATGTGAAGAAAAGAAAATAAGTAAACTCTGACCAAGAAAAAAATTTAGATGGCTCTAGTTTCTACCCAGAATGAGAGAAGAAAAACACCAAAAATCCATACACACAAAAACAGACATTTTTCTCTATCCTATGGCCACATTAGCACTTACATTTTCTCTCCACAGTCAACCATCTCTGAAAGCAGGTTTCCTCTGATAGAATATGCATACAACTAGCAAAAGTGCCAGGATAGCCATGAACAGTATGTAGTTCCCTTTCAAATAAGAGCACTTCATCCACCAAATGACAGAAGAGACTGTCATCATACAGCAGACAAGGAATATCGGTAGCTAATTTCTCAAGAACCAGCATCATAAGGCCTCGAGAAAATTCAAGCTAAAAGAAATACATAAAGGTGAGGTAAATAAATAACAAGTTATTCCTGTACACATATAACTCTAAAACTGAAACACTTAGGACTGAGTCTCTTACCCTTGCATTTACTGAAGAGCCTACTTTGTCTAATATTGGCTGAATCTTCTCATCCAGAAACTGTGTATGGTTTCCAATCCACATAAGTACTTGAGCCAAGTACCATTCAGGCTAAGGAAAGAGGTAAAATAGTTTGAATTCTTAAATCATTCCAAGTAGAAAGTTACAGTTAAATAGCCCTACCTAATTGTACGTATACAACACTTACAAAAATTAGTTAAAAGTTCCTGTATGTAAGAGCACGATTTCTATTCTGAATTTTAAACTCCTACAGGGTTTTAGAAAAATAAAAAATAAAAAAATAAACTCCTACAATGCTTAATAATCAAATGTTTTCCAATGTACTCCCAAAAAATTCCAATAATGTGGCTTAAGTCAATAAGCTCATAAGTTTACAATGCCATACATATTCAAAAGCGAGCAATTTTGTAATATGTAAAATTATGAGTATTCCAAAGAACTGATGGCCTTTAAATTGCTTCTGTGAAATAGCATTCCAAAATAATATTTAAACATTATTTTCTTCTGCTTTTTCTTATCAAAAGGTAAATAAAGAAAAAAAATTTGACTAGTCTACATTACAGAAAATGCACATACCTTAAAACGTGTAATTACAGAAAAGGAAACATAGGTATGCAGCATTTTAAATTGTCCCGAGATATGATTCTGCAAGCATTCCAAGTTTTGCTGGACAGGGATTCAAAACATTTACTGAATGGTAAATCCCTGTTGTGTGCTAGATACTGGGAATACAAAAATGAGTAAGGACAGCCTCTAATTTCAAGAGCTGCACTGTTTAGGCTTAATGACAAAGTGCTAGGTCAATTGGGACCACACTTTAAAAAGCAGTCAACATAACTAACAATTTTCTTATCTCAAATTATTACTGTCTCTCTACAACTTTAGGTTTATTGCTTATTCTCACTTACTACTTGCTAAGTGGTTCTACTCTTCTTTCTGCCAACATTCCATCCAAAAAAGGGGAGATCTTTAATGTACAAAAGAACCAGAAATCCAATGTCACTGTGCTCCTTCCTGTACAAATATGTAATAACTATCCCTTGATTCCTTTAAAGTCCTATGAAGCCTATAAATTCACTTATATATTACACATACAATATCTGGTGTAATCTGGTACTTAGTAACATTTAATTTAAAATACTTAGTGAACCCCTGTTAATGTGTACTGCATTAGCTATAGCAAAACTCAAGGATAAACAAGGTGGTACCCACCCTCTAGCAATTTCCAAGATTATAATTCTCAAAAAATTCTATCAAATTTCACTTAAAACAAATGCCTATGAGTGTTTTTCAGGTCAAATTAAAGAAAAGTCTCAACAATATGCCCAATATACATTATCCCTCAATTGGTGATAATTTCCTCAAAGTCATTCTCATCATTGATTCCCATAACCTTATTATCTAATTGTTATTTTTTTAGAGACAGAGTCTTGCTCTGTTGCCCAGGCTGGAGTGCAATGGTATGATCATAGCTCACAACAGCCTCCAGCTCAAGTCATCCTCCTGTCTCAGCTTCCCAAATAGCTAGGACTACAGCTACACACTACCACATCCAACTAATTTTTTATTTTTTGTAGAGACGGGTCTCACTGTGTTGCCCAGGCTGGTCTTGAACTCCTGGCCTCAAGTGATCCTCCTAACTCAGGCTCCCAAAGTGCTGGGATTATAGACTTGAGCCTCCGAGCACGGCCCCATAATCTCTCTTGTACAGCAATAAATCGTTTTAGCATCAGCACGTCTATTCAAAAGTTAATGCTCTACTATCCTTTGACTTTTATTTCTCTTTCTGATATTCTGATATTTATAAATCTGAAAGAGCAATTTGTACAGAGAAACACATGTGGATCCCCTTGTAAAAATTGCCACAGTAAATGCTACAGCACAATTAAGGGCAAACTTGGAAAAACTGGTCAGGTGATGTGCTAATGAGTAAACCAATTCCTACAACATATCAACTTAAGTCCCCAGTTATATCTATAAAGGCCAGTGACAAAGCAGGAATTTAGCTCTTCAGAGAAAAAAACAGAAATGTGAATAAAGTAAGATTTTAACTTAAAACAGCAAAAATATAGAAATTTAAAATTTGCTATTAATAAAAACCAAGAATGAGAGTTGGCAAAGCACACCTTGCTTATAACATTAGTCTGCCGGTTCCCTCTGAAATGGTATCTGAACCTCTTCTGAAGGGGAGTCAGCATAATCTGGATGGGCAGGATGACAGAAGGGGATGCAGGAAGAGAGTATTTTTCTGGGAGTTGTTTTGGCTCAGTAAGTAATTCATCTCTGACATAGTCAAGTCAAGGAAAAAGAGTCAAAAGCACGGGTGTGTGTATATATACACACACTACACACACACACTATACACACACATGTATGTATACACACAATACATTTTTCCAACAAATGTATCAGATACTAAGTTAATTATAATACAAATAATAATATGTAATCTAACTTTATATTAAATATGAATTTAATTTAAAAAACACAAAAAATGTTGTTAGAATTAATCTTTTTCCTAAAATAAAGCATAGTAATAAGGAAATAAATTCAAGTAACATTGGATTAAATGAACATTACATTACTAAGGGTTCCTCCCAACTGCCTATTTGTTCTGTTGTCCCGAGAGACTTACATGTGATATGAACTTGGGTCATATCACAGTCGTGCATCTCAGAACTCTTCCTCACAGCCCTCCCACCCACACGCAATTCACTCTGCAAGAGAACGATCCATCACTTAAGGGGCATTTACAGATCAAGTCCAAACCCAGGACTCCCGTTTGTCTTCTTGGCCACTTTCAAAAAGTTTTACTCTCTAGCCACACATCTACTCTAGAAAGAAGGAATTTTAGTAAGTTTTCATCTCCAAGAAAGATACGAGGTTTGTAGTTTCAGAAGCTGACAAAATAGTGTCTCCAGGTTACTGTACATCTCAGGGGCACTGGCAGGTCGACTTAAGCCAACAGTTTGAGATTGAGGGGGTGCAATGAATGGCCAATGAAGCTGTGCTAAAATTTCTTCAAAATCACTGTAACAGAAAAGTAACATACACAGTTCAGTATAGTATCACCAAATGGTCACCAAATATCCATCTGAAAGCAATTACCATAAAACATGCGTAAATTCCCTACCTTGTAAGTTTGTCCTTCAGAATTTTATGCCAGAATTTAACTGTGGCTCTCATGAAACCAAGAAGATGAGTACAGGATGACTCTTGAAGCTTGATGTCAAGTTCCGCCATAGACACTAGAGTAGAGGCTGCCTCCGGTACATTGTTGGTCATCAGATATTGCTGAATGTTATCGCTGCAAAACAAAGCAAAGCAAATTTTAAGGACACTTTGTTCAGAATAACTTCAAATTCAGAAAACTACTTCTTCATGTTAAAAGTTACATCCAAGGAAGAATAAAGCACCAGCCTGAGGTGGCTTTTTTACTTGATACCCAGAGTTCTCTGGAAGCCTAGAGTCCTCGAATTCAATATTCTTCTAAGAGCAGCAGACCATGTTCAGGACACCTTCCTACACCTTTCCTTTCCCTCTCCTCCCAACAGAACAGACTTGTCCTATGTCATATTCCCTCAGGCAACACTCATTTCTGATAAATCTGCCTTTTACAGAAGTCTTCAGTATCTTAATTCAAGGGGATAATGTAGGTAGCATCTGGTAAGGTCAAAAATGATAGTCTTCAATTTTTACCTACTTTGCCCAGAAGAATTTGATTTCCCACTTGAAAGAAATATAATTCCAAAATAAGTGTTGTATTATGTTAAAATAAAGACTACCATATTAAAGAAAAGTAAAAATGTTATGAAAGAATTTAAAATGTACAAGTAACCACAGAATATAGGAGTATGGCTTTCTAGGGTGGAATGAAATAGATCTCCACATAACACTAAAGCATGAATGACATTTAGATCATAGGAAAAATCATTCAGAGTGATACTGGTGTACTGTAGGATTCAAGAAACAGAGCTAACATAAAGATGCTAATTCTAGCAAGAAGAAATTACTTTTTAAAATGAAAGAAAGTACTATAGAATAATAAACAGGCCGTTAGAGGGAAATTTGGAAATGACCTAAGGGAAAGAACACATTATTAAAGACAGAGAAATAACTGTGTTCTACTTGATTATGGATTTGACTCCTATTTCTAATATGATTCCTTGGGCTTATTTCTCTTTTAAACAATTCAGATATCAGAAAAGATTATCAATAACCATAGCCCTATTTTAGTTGACCTATTACTTTGACTACTGTAAGAGTGAAGCTTATAAACAACTTATTTTATTTAATAAGGCTATTAATATTGCCCTTTACTGGTATTTTCTTTCAGAGGCGCAAGGAGAAATGAAATAAAATAAAGCAATGTTTAAACTTCCTTCACGGTACATAATTTACCTAAATAAGAATGAGATGCTCTAAAAAGCTTAAGTCAGTTTCTGGAATCAGCTGAGCACAGCAGCTCACACCTATAATTCTAGCATTTGGGAGCCTGCAGCAGGAGGACTGCTTGAGGCCAGGAGTTTTTGAGACCAGCCTGGGCAATGTATCCAGACCCTGTTACTACAAAAACAAAAATTTAAAAATTAACTAGGCACGGTGGCACATGGTTGTAGTCCCAGCTACTTGGGAGGCTTAGGCAGGACGATTGCTTAAGCCCAGAAGTTAGAAGTTGCAGTGAGCTATGACAGCACCACTGCACGCCAGCCTGTGCGACAGAGTGAGACCCTGTCAATCAATCAATCAATGGAGAACTCCTCATATACAAAACAAAGATCTCCATACTATACTGATATGTAAAATTCATTAACAATTTGAGAAATAGGCCAGGCGTGGTGGCTCGCGCCTGTAATCCTAGCACTCTGGGAGGCCGAGGTGGGCGGATGGTTTGAGCTCAGGAGTTCAAGACCAGCCTGAGCAAGAGCAAGAACCCGTCTCTACCAAAAATAGAAAGAAATTAGCTGGACAACTAAAAATATATATAAGGAAAAAAAATTAGCCAGGCATGGTGGCACATGCCTGTAGTCCCAGCTATTTGGAAGGCTGAGGCAGGAGGATCACTTGAGCCAAGGAGTTTGAGGTTGCAGTGAGCTAGGCTGACGTCATGGCACTCTAGCCCGGGCAACAGAGTGAGAGTCTGTCTCAAAAAAAAAAAATTTGAGACATACATGCAGGACAAAGGGATACATAACATATCTAAAACCTGCATAACAGAACATTAAATATATTAATTGTAATACACTTGAAACAGGATATTAAGATGCTTGGGATGATTTTTCTCCTTCAGGTTTTCCAGACAATGTTAATGGTTGCTGACAGCGTTGCGGCAACAGTAGTTAAAACAACGCAAGGATGGGACAGTACAATTTCAAGGGGCTGAGGACCATATCATAAAACCAAATAATCTGCCAGTTTAGGTGGAAAGGTTACTTTTAGCTTGTTTAAAAGGCAATATCAGATACTTATGATCAACCACCACTGATACTTATTCAATTCAAAAAGACCCCAGGTAATGTCCTACTGTTTTTTTCCTACCCACAGGTAGCAGAACTCTGTTACTCATCTAAGAATATATACTGTGCAGCTCTTATTAGATGATTCCCACTGAAAAAATTCAAATTATAAAGAAAGCAATGCATTTCACTAACTGATCACCTCTAAAAATTAAAATAAATAGGAATACCACACGGAGGGTTTATTTTATTGACTTGGCATTATAAATAATAGTTTTTATCTTGTGTTCATAATATGAGACTTAACTTATTTAGATTACTTTCTTTCAAATGAAAATTAAGCTCCCTGAAAAAAGTTTACATTCATTCACAATAAAGGAAAAGAATCATTATCAAATGCTATTTTCTTAACAACTGCTAAAATTACATTATTATAATCTTTAATTAACTCAACTATTTAATGGCACCCATGCACTAAGACAGAAGCCTCAAAGGAAAATAATAATTATGAGAACAAAGAAGCCCATTTTACCTTAGTTCTTCAATCTGTGAAATCCACTTAAGGTAAGCGAGATGCCGTTCAATCTCTTCAATTTGGTCAATCTTGGCCCCAAGTTCATCCATCCAGGGCTGTGCAGTCAGCAAGTGGCTGTTAATGGAGCTGAAGAGATGAGTTTCTTGCTCTAGAAACTGATTAAGGAATTGCTTTGCTTCTTCTGCATTTTTTAAGGCACTCTTAATTCTTTTAGGGATTTCTGATGAAATTGTAAGTACCTGACCATACCAAAAAGAAAGAATAGCAGCAATCAGATAAAATTTTCATAAACCTTATTAGTTTTCTTTCTCTCTCTCTCTCTCTCTTTCTTTCTGGGACAGTCACGCTCTGTTGCCCCAGGTAGAGTACAGTGACATCATCATAGCTCACTGCAACCTCAAACTCCTGGTTTCAAGTGATCCTCCTACCTCAGCCTCCTGAGTAGTTGGGATTATAAGCCCGTACCTCCAAGCGAGGCTAATTTTTTATATTTTTGGTAGAGGGGGGGTCTTGTTCTTGCTCAGGCTGGTCTTGAACTCCTGGCCTTAAGCAATCCTCCTACCTCGGCATCCCCAAATGCTAGGATTACAGGCATGAACCACCATACCCAGCCCACAAATATGCGTTTTAAAGGAATGAACTAGGCTGGGCACAGTGGCTCACGCCAATAATCCTAGCACTCTGGGATGCTGAGGCAGGAAGATCACTTGAGACCAGGAATTCGAGACTAGCTTGAGCAAGAGCGAGATTCCATTTCTACAAAAAATAGAAAAATTAGCCAGATGTGGTGGGTAGCACATGCCTGTAGTCCCAGTTACTCGGGAGGCTGAAGCAGGAGAATCACTTGAGCCCAGGAGTTTTGAGGTTCCAGTGGGCTATGATGATGCCACTGTACTCTACCTGGGGTGACAGAGTAAGACTCTGTCTCAAAAAAAAAAAGAGAGAGAGAAATCTATTTCTATAGGTATATACAGATAGGGAAACAAGTACTATTTAATATATACATAAATTGCAAAAAATTAAACTATGCATATGTATTCATATATGCATAGAAAAAAATTTAACTATATATCTCTATTTTATATCTATTTTCCTTTTTACATATAATAAAATTTCTGTAAGGAATGAAAAAGAAAGTTATTTACTGGGGCAGCATGAAGAAAACAGAAGATTGGCGAACTATCATCAAATGCAAGAGAACAAGGGTCTAAACTAAGGTGGAGGTGGCAGGGATGGGAAAGAGGGGATGGCCACCAGGGATACTGTAGGAGGCAGAACTCAGATGACTTGGTGATTGGGTAGATGATGAGGAGGAACCTAGGACTCCTGGGTTTCAGGTCTGAGTGACAGGTGGTGACGATATTCAAGACAGGGAATCCTTTTTTTTTTTTTTTTTTTGAGACAGAGTCTCACTTTGTTGTCCTGGCTAGAGTGAGTGCCGTGGCGTCAGCCTAGCTCACAGCAACCTCAGACTCCTGGACTCAAGCAATCCTACTGCCTCAGCCTCCCAAGTAGCTGGGACTACAGGCATACGCCACCATGCCCAGCTAATTTTTTCTATATATTTTTAGCTGTCCAATTAATTTCTTTCTATTTTTGGTAGAGACGGGGTGTCGCTCTTGCTCAGGCTGGTCTCGAACTCCTGAGCTCAAGCAATCCGCCTGCCTCGGCCTCCCAAAGTGCTAGGATTAGAGGTGTGAGCCACCGCACCGAGCCAAAAAGATTATTCTTAATGTGGAGAATAAACCAATCTGTCTTAATCTGTGGTCATGAAAAAATCCATTCATCTCAGTCTGTCTATTCTGATTCCTTGATCACCAAGCAGCCTTCTTACTGTGTAATTTTGTCTACTGGGAGAGAAGATAGTAATCCTTAAGATTTAAGAGTATTCTAGTTATTGTTATATTTTTTCTCATAATTACTAAACTACCATTGTGACTTTACAGATCATTCTTTTTAAACTTTATTAATGTGAGTTTAACCTTGAGAGTCTTCTTTAAATGTGGTGACAAAATTGGATTTCTGTGCCTGAAAGACTAAAACCATAATTTTAAAAGTATTGGATGTTACCCTTGGGAGATGGTCTATCCAGTTTTTCCCATGGCAGACACATACTGTTCTACATTTGCATTATATGTCTAGTTTCTATCTACACTTTTTATAGTTAACAAAGTGATTTTGTAGCCAGTGTCTCATTTAATTCAGTAGACATGGCTGACACCAAAAAGAATAAGTGAAAATTGGGCAAATAAGATTTTTAAATATTTAAAAATATTTTAATTTCAAGTTCAGTCTTATAGTTCATAGGTTAAAATTCAGATTTATTTAGAAATTAAAAACTGTCATTTTGGAGCAGGTAATGAAGTGCAGTGGAAAAATCATGGGCTTTGACTCAGATGACTGTGTCTTTGAATCCTGACTCATTCACTTCATTCACCACCTGTGTGACTTCTGGTTTGCTTAACTTTTAAATGGTGATAATATCTATCTCATGGGATTTTTGTGAAGATTAAAGATAGTATTTAACACACTAAATAGTAGCTGGTGATAAAAATGACAATGGCAATGATTATACACTAGTGATATCCTTAAATAAAAAAATAATGTAACAAAGAATATAGAATTTTTAGACCATTGACTAATCTATTCCTCACCGTATCAGTAACTGTGTGTGTAACCTTAGGTGAGTTACTTAACATCATTGGGATCCAATTTCCTCATAGGTGAAAAGAGGCATTGTTCTAGCTGATCTCTAAGAACACTTCCTACTAAGACTGTGTGAGTCCTACTAGAAAATAAATTAATAATTTGGTTAATTCTTGATTAAGTAGATTATATATTCAACAGATAAATATTGAATGCCTCCAATTATAGAATATACAAAAAAATAGATAAAAAACACAATAGAGTAAATTCAGGATAACAGGGAGTTCTCTTACTTTTCTTCCAATTCCAGTATATTTTCAATTTTGTAAAAGTAATATTGAGTACCCAGTATTTGTAACACATTGTTCTAGACCTGAGTAGCGAGACTGCCTGCTGGAATAACTGGAAGCACAGATGTAGCAATAGGACATTGGATATGCTGGGCTTCTGCTGGGGCTTCTCTCTTGGGGATCACCAGGTACTTTTCTTACAGTATATTTCACCTAAGCTCCCTGGCTCACCTATGTGCTGACCCTGATTTCTCTTCTTTTTTCTGTACATACACCCTTTTCTATTGCTCTTTCCTTTTAGAGTTTGAGTAGAGATGATTTCTCCTACTCTGCTGAAGAAAGAACAGCAATTTAGTACAGTATTATTTGTTCTCTGAGCTTGTTTATTAACACACACTGCTCAGAGTTGCTTGTCTTTTTAAAGGCAGACTTGCATTATTTTGCATATAAATGGAGTGTTAAAAACCGTCCTTCAACATCTTGCATGTAAAAAGTTTCCATTGGAAGGATAAATTTTATAATACTATTTCAAACATGACTGTCACAGTTTTCTTTGCAACTTGAAATTTTCATCAACATTTTGCACTTCTAGCAAATGGTTGTTTGCGATGCAAAAGAACACCTGGGGTGTGTTTGTCTAAATTATTCAAATTTATAAATGTTTGTTAGATTTTAGAACAAAGTTATGTCAGTGTGGCTATCAATCTTGCATTAAAAGGTATTACCAAAGATGGCCTGAAAATGATGACCTTGAAGATGTTTCACAGTGAGGTACATTCTTCTAGTTACCTCTCGAGGTTTTCGATCTTTAGAACACCAATAAAAAATAGTTTTAAGGAAGCCGTCCTGTAGAATTATCCTTTTTTAGCTAAATTAATAAGATCATACCATTATAGAACTTTGAGAAAGATCATAATTTCAGTACTATTGCTTTGGAATTTGAATCCACAGCTTCTTAGGCAACACATTTTTAAACTGTATTTCTGTTTCTTGCTTATATATATTGTTTTGTGTCATTATGTAGGGATGTGTACTTTAACAGATTCTGAACCCCTGTAAAATGCTCAGTATTGCCATTTTTTACATTTATTAAAGTTGTGTTAGTTGTAATCTCTGAATACTTCTGTCATGTCAAAAGTGTAAAGCAAATTCACAGTGTAAAGGCCAGAATCTACATGGAAGACATTTTGTGAAAAACAAGGCGACGTGGCCCAGAGAATCTTTAGAAGACCATGAATCTCTTGAAGTTTTATGTAACATTTTAATACTGTGCATTTTATTTAAATAAGAGGTTCTTAGTTTTCCTAGGATTTTTGGAGTCTGATCACAAAGGAAATTAAGAACCAGGGATCTAGAGGCAGAAAGAAACTATTGTGGCTATTTGGGATTTGGTTCAGTTACTCATAGAAAAGTGCTGTTTGTCATTACTGGGTAATAAATTTTCATATAAGTTTTTTATTTTTAATAATTCCTTTTAGTGTATTTTTAGGATGCTAACAATTAACTATTAGTATAATTGCATTCATTATGTTATGATTATAGAAATAAGGCACTAAAGAAAAACTAAGATCCGTAAATGAGTAAATTTGAATGAAGAGAGGACAAGTAAATTGTTTGAGTATATACCACTAGTTTAACAATAAAAGTAGGCCTGAAGTTAGACCTCACCTGTTGCTTGACTTCCTGTCCACTGTGCTTTCAGTTTCATGATTATAGTGTAGTGGAAAATATTTTCTCTTTTCGCATATCGCAGGGTGAAAATGAATAAGGTTTTTATTTTGTAGTTCTTGAAGTTACTATGAAATGAATCAATTTTCTATGAAATAAGATGGTTCTAATTTTCTACCTCATATTTAAAACAGCTACATGTGATTTGTTACTGAGCTACTATGTCATTCTTAACCTTTTACAGTTAGTATATAATAGCACGTTATAATTACATCTGTCATGGTGATTGGATTGTCATTGTAATTGTATTTCTTCAAATTTTTAAAGCATTTATAATTTAAATTGTCTTTCCATGAAATTATAATGTAATAAATTCAATCTACAGAAAGTTTAAGTGTTAAATATAATTTCTTAGCTGCTTCCATGTAGTTAAACATCATTTTATGAGACTTCCAAAAAAGAACTTCAGAAAGGAGTTTTAAAAATGCGTGACTGATGTCGGCACAGGTAGCCATTTTATGCACTAACATTTAAAAGTCGGCAAGTTAATGTGGAGGGGTGTCTTATTGTAGTTAGCAATACGAAGGCAGTACAATATCAGCTTTTGTGTTTGTTTCCTTTAAATGAGAATTTTGCATGAAACAGTTCCTTGCAGCATTTTCAGGGCCTTTTGTCAAGGGCATCTGTGCCAATATTACACTAATTTCTTGTCCTTTCCCTCTTTGCTCTAGGACTTCTTTCTAATTTGTCTCACTCCCAACTCCAATTCTTGTAGGGTCTTATTGGACTCTAAGTAAATTATCCTTTATCCTCCTATTCCCACCATCTCACATTGTATATATTTGACTTGTGTATATTTATAGTTTTCTACCCTGACTTCATGGTTTTGTTTTTTTTTTTTTTTTTTAGACAGAGTATCGCTTTGTTGCCTGGGCTAGAGTGCCGTGGCATCATCCTAGCTCACAGCAACCTCACACTCCTGGGCTCAAGCAATCCTTCTGCCTCAGCCTCCCGAGTAGCTGGAACCACAGGCATGCGCCACTATGCCCGGCTAATTTTTTCTATATATATATTTTTAGTTGTCCAGATCATTTCTTTCTATTTTTTAGTAGAGACGAGGTCTCGCTCTTGCTCAGGCTGGTCTCGAACTCCTGACCTTGAGCGATCCACCTGCCTCGGCCTCCCAGAGTGCTAGGATTACAGGCGTGAGCCACCGCACCCAGCCCTGACTTCATAGTTTTATATGTTAGTATAATAAGTCAGAATACAGGTTTATTTAACCTTTATATCTGTATTGATAAAATTCTTATACTACTCTAATTTTAGAAGCACCTTACCAAAGAGAAAGGCTACGGAAAGTGTTAGAGAGTAGTTCAGTTAATTGGAAAGACAAAATTTTCTTGTTTGCTGTAGTATACTCAGCTCCTAAAATGATGCCTGGCATATGATTAGGTGTTCAGTAAATATTGTTGAAGGAAAGACTGAATACTACTTATAAACTAGAATTATTCAGTCTTCAAAAAAGATATCTCAGTGAAGACTGAGAAATGTTAAATGATGTGTTAATTACATTAAAAGTATTGACAATTATTCACTTTCACTTGGGGCTTTAAAAGAATCAGATTTTGGCAATAAAAGATTAAATTTATACGATTTATATTGATATGTGTTTCTCCCATCCCTCACCCCATGCTTGCGCGCACACACAAACACACATATATACATGTACATTATTTAGTTACCAAGTTCAGTTGATTGTTTTCTTTATTAATTCCTTCCCTCTTAATTTCTTTACCTTCAGTTTCTTAATCTAACATATTTGCATTAGAGTTAATTGTGCCACCTTCAACAGCTAATAGAATAAATAACCCTTTTGTTTGGCATATGAAGTTTTTTCCCTGTCACTTCTCCACAGATTTCATGCCTCCCTCTGCTCTACCTATAATGCATAGCTCACTGTTTTAAGATCAGACCATGTGATGTTATACTTATGTAACATTTTATATGCTGTTCCTTCTGTTTAGAGTACATTCTTTGTCCCCAGCACTTTTTTAAAGGAAGGTTCCTTTTTTCCCCTACAGATGTTTCAGTCATTGACTATTTGATTTTAAATACTTACACTTAAGTCTTTTAAGACAAGATTAAGCCAGATGACCCCACCCAGATATTTGTAAAGAAATGTCTTAGTTCTACTAGGAAAAGACTGTTTTCTTGGTGTCTCCTCCTGCTAAGTACTGTTCCAGGCACTGACACATCTTTCTGCCTGGAAGGTATTTAACACTCTATGCTCTGCTATCAAAGCATTTTCTTATATCCACTTATGTTTTTGGGTAAGTATTGAATGACAAGAAAATAACCAATAGTAATTTCAATTTCTAATTACCAACAGGTAAAAGAACTTAAACATTCAAACAAACTAGAAATAACAGACATCAAACTGGAGGCAGCAAGAGCTAAGAGTGAGCTAGAAAGAGAAAGGAATAAGATTCAAAGTGAACTAGATGGTAATGTATGATTTCCCATGCTTTTTGTTATTTTCAAATATAAAGTATTAAAATAGATCAACCTGAATTTTTGTTTCCATTTTCAGCTTAATTGAATTTTAAAAACATACGAAATGTTTTTCTTATATGTTGGATGTTCATTATGAGATACAACTTTTTAAAAAAATCAATCTTACGTTTATGTCATAGTTATTTGATTAATGCACAAATTACATAAAACTTTGAAAATTGAATTCTATACTTCCTGAGTTTATAATTTTAAAGCTATTTAGATCATGTAGTTATTAGTCCTAGGACATTTTAAGTCTAAAGGATGTAAGGAATATAGGTGGGTTCCAAGTTTAATATTTTCTAATTTTTAGGTAAACCTTAGGCTAGTTGTTGGAGCCTACTTCAGTGTGGGTTTATTTTTAAGCTCTGATTTTGTCTTAGACTGTTCATCTCATCAAGTTTTCTCAGAATTTATATTGTTTCTAACTTTCTTAAATACTTAAATAAGCTGCCTTTGGCTTGCAGCTGTCCTTGAGTTGGTCTGTAGTTGAACTGGCCTCTGTAGTTTCAGACAGAGTTCATAATGATTTTTTTTTTTTTTAGATGGAGTCTCACTATGTTGCTTAGGCTGGCCTTGAACTCCTGGGCTCCAGCAATCCTTCCATCTCAGTCTCCCAAGTAGCTGGGACTACAGACTTGTGCCACTGTACTCAACTGCTATGAATGATTTTTTTTTTTATTGTTAATTTCTACTTGTTGATTCATGCGTTTTCGTAGAGTTAGGAAATAAATTTTCCTAGGAACTTGAGAGTTTGGGATCTGGTGCTGCATTCTGTTTTTATTTTAAGTTGATATGAATTTGCTTTTGTTATTCTGTCTGCAAAGTACTTGCCATCTCATGACGAAGGAGATTTGTGAATTCATTGGACAAACCTGAAAGTTTCCATATTATTTGTATTTCTGCTAGAAATCTAGCAGTTCTGCTGGAATCATAGGTTCTGAAGGGTTTTGTGATTTTATTCACTGTGCCACTGGCCAGCTTTGTTATGATGTTGTCTTGGAGCTTAGGTCACAGAACTCCTTTAGAGGTGAAGTAAGTAAACCCCTCTGGATATCCTCCAGGTTGATTGCCTCAGCTCTCAAGATTCAAATGAGTAAATGTATATAATATTTTACGAAAGTATTTGTGTACGTGCTAAATAAAATGACAGAAAAATTACCTCGTGAGTTTTAGTCTCTTTCATTCTTATTTTAAGAGGATTTATCAGTGAGTAAAGATCTTTGAGAATACATATCCAGAGAGACTTTTTACTCACTGGCTTTTTTCTCATTGGCTTATGAATACTTGCTGTTAATGGTCATTTTTCATCTTAACAACATTGACTATAGTATGTTTTTCTCCTTAAAAAAATACTAGGATTACAGTCAGACAATGAGATTCTCAAATCAGCTGTTGAACACCACAAAGTGCTCTTAGTAGAAAAGGATCGTGAATTAATACGTAAAGTACAAGCTGCCAAGGAAGAAGGTTATCAAAAACTTGTGATATTACAAGAGGAAAAGTAAGTACTTAATTACCTTAGTTTGAGTTAAATCTTCTTACAAATGAAAACATTTTGCTGTCATCTTTATTGTTGTTCTTGTAACATAATTATCATCTGTTGTTTTAGGTTAGAACTTGAGAACAGATTAGCAGATTTAGAGAAAATGAAAGTGGAACATGATGTCTTGAGGCAATCGGAGAAGGATCAGTGTGAAGAGAAATTGCGAACTTCACAGATGGCAGAGGAGTCGACCAGAAGGGAACTTCAGAGTATTAGGTTATATATGCATATATATTTTAAAAATTTCCATTTTGAAATAATGTCAGAGTTACCAAAATGATGTAAAAGTAGTATAAAGAATTCCCATTTGCCCTTTACCCTGATTCCTCAAATATTAACATCTTATATAACCCTATTACATTAATCAAGACTAAAAAATTAACATTAATATAATCAGGAAATCAAATAAACATTACTGTGATCAAATGTATTGACTTTATTCAAATTTTACCAAATGTCCCACTTATGTCCTTTTTCTGGTCTAAGATGCAATCCTGGATCACACGTTGCCTTTATTTAGTTTCTTTCAATCTGGAACATAGTAAACTTTTGATGAATTCTGGTCAGTTATTTTGTAGAATATCTCTCAATTTGAGTTTGTATTACATTCTTCATGATCTTCATGATTAAATTCGGGTTATTCATTTTTAGCAAAAAAAAAAAAAAAAGCAAAGTCATGTTTCCTTAATGCATCATATGGAGATCATGATTTGTCCCCTTAACTGGTGATGTTAACCTTGATCACTGGTTGAGATGGTATCTACCAGATTTTTCCACTGTAAAATTCCGGCTTTTTCCCTCCGTAATATATAGCTATATTATGACTCCCCATGTGATACTTTGAGACTGTGTATATTCTCATTGTACTTTCTTATCATACATTCTTCCACTAATTTTAGCATCCATTAATAATTCTTGCCCAAAACAATTACTACTTTATGGTTTGCCAAGTGGTGATTTTTCTATTTCTGTTATTCCGTCTGCATTTGTTACTTGGAATTCTCCTGAAAGGAAGAGCTTTCCCTTCTCTTCTAAATATTATATCATTATGGACTTAGATTCTTATTTTTTCTATGGGTTATAATATTTTCTTGCTCAAATATTCTCAGATTTGGCCGCTGAAAGCCCTTTCAGGTTGAATCCTGTGTCCCTTTAACATAATCCCAACAATTGTTGAGGTTCTTTTTGTTTTCTGGCATCACAGGATGTTCTAAACTCCTCTTTTACTTTCCCTGCCCCAGCCATGGAATTAGCTTTCTCAAAGGTGCTGTGGTTCCTTTTTAATTGGAGAATGGTATTTAGAAACCAAAATCTTAGCTCTAGGGATGCTTATTGTTGCCAGGGGTCATTCTTTCTAGACCCTCTCAGTGAACTGAACTAGGAAATATGTTTACATAAACACAGATATACACATTTGTTAATATATCTTTATTTTTTTGTATGTATGTAAGTAATCTTGAGTTTATATTGATATTTCCAGTTCCATTCTAACACCATGGAACTCCTTATAGTGTTCTCTCTTTTCGTATTTGCAACTCCTTTGACAGAAACTTGACTCTCATTATTTGTGATATATTATTTCCTTAGTCCTAGAATTTTACATAAAGTAAAATTTGGGAAAGTAAGTCCTAGAATTTTACATAAAGTTTGAGAATTGCTAACTCATAACTCAGTGAAAAGCTAACCTGCTAATGTGTAGTATTTGTGGGTAGTTCTTTTTGTCCCTAGCCTTACAGTGTGTAGTTGAAATACTCTTTTCCAAAGTTACTTAGGATTTTTAACACCAAACCTTTCTTCAATGTGGTTATGTTAGTTACTTATAAAAAAAGGTTTGTTTCTGTTTTATTCTGTTTTGGTTCCCTACCTCATCCTTGTTTGTTTTATTTATTAATATATTTGGTATGTGAACATCAACAGCGTTCTAAAGGACAGAATTACAATATGTAAAAAAAAATACTAAAAAAGTGCCACTTCCCCCATCTATTCTACCCTGTTCCCATCCCCTCATCTTTTCCCATCTACTCTGCCTCCCTGTAATTAATCTCATTAGTTTCTGCTTTATTCTTCTGGTTCCCTGCCCTTCTACCTCCCCCCACAAATATGAGATACATGTACATTTTCTTTCTTATCAATATATCCTGGAAATAGCTACATATTAGTTCATGAGATTATTCTTTTTTACAGCTGCATAGCACTCCATTGTGTATATGTATCAGTGTTTATTCAGATGTTCTGTGTATTTAGTTTCCAGTATTTTATGATTGCAACCAATGATACAATTAATAATCTTTTATGTATATGTATTTTCATATTGTTGGAGGTTTATCTTCAGGGTAGATTCCTGAAGTAAATAGGTGGGTCAGAAGGTAGATGCATATGCAATTTTGTTAGATATTACCAAATTCCCATCTAAGAGAATTGCACCTCTTTGCATCTCAGTGTAGTTGAATTTGCATTTCTCCTATTGCAACCTGCTAAACGAGGTTCAACAACTTCTCATGTTTTACAACCAGTTTTATATCTTTTTTGTTTGTGAATTAATTGTTCATATCTTTCCCTATTGTTTCTTTTATCTTTTTTCTCAAGAATTCTTAAATTAGGATTGTGCTGCACATATTTTTTCCCAGTATGTCAGGTGTTTTTTGACTATTTTGGATATTTTGCAAATACTGTGCAGAAATTTATACTGTGTTATCAAATTTATTAATCTGTTGTTGCCTCTAGATTTTAAGTCATAGTCTTTCCCTGTACTGAGGTTAAATAGAAATTCACTTTTTTTTGCTTGTATAGTTTCATTTTTTATATTTAGTTCTCTGATGTATTTGGAGTGTGTTCTTGTGTATGCAGTGAGGTATGGATTTAATTTTATTTTTTTCAAAATGGCTAACAGATTGTCCCACACTTTTATTAAAGAGTTATCTTTGCTCCAATGATTCATGATGATGCTTTTACCACATTTTAAATTTCCATATATACTTGGATATATTTCTGGACTTTCTATTTTATTTCACTGGTCTGGTTGTCTATTTGAAGTCTCCAATATTATTGTAGAATTGTCTGTTCTTTTAATCCTGTCAATTTTTGCTTCATGTATTTTGATTGTTATTAGGTGTGCAAATATTTATGATTGCTGTATTGTCCTGATATATTGAAACTTTTATTGATATATAATGTTCTTCTTTGTCTCTTGTAATTTTTTTTGATTTAAAGTCTATTTTGTCTGATATTAGTATATCCATCCCTGGTCTCTTTTGGTTATTATTTGTATGGAATATATTTTTCCATTATTTCACTTTTAACCTGTTTGTGTCTTTGCATCTAAAGTGGGTCTTTTGCAGACAGCATATAATTGGATCATGTTTTTAAAATCCATTTTGCCAATTTCTGTCTTTTGATTGGAGAATTTAATCCATTTATATTTAAAGTAATAACTGATAAGGAGGGACTTACTGTCTTCTTTTGTGCTTAGTGGACTTTTTGTAGTGAAACATTTTAATTCCCTTATCATTTCCTTTTGTGTATATTCTGTAATTATTTTCTTTGTAGCTGTCATGAATTACATTTAACATCCTTAAATTATAACACTCTAATTTAAATTTATAGCAAGCTTAACTTCAACAACATACAAAAATTCTGCTCCTTTGTAGCTCCATCCCGATGTCTTTCAGTTATTAATATCACAAAATTATATCTTTATATGTTATGTGTTCAAAAACATAAACTAATATTTTTATGCATTAATTTCTTAAATTATATAGAAAACAAAATGTGGAGTTACAAACCAAATTTACAATAACATTAGTTTTCAGATTAATTATTTTTAAAAATGTTCTAGTCTCTTAAATCATATTGAAAACACAAAGTATAGTTACAAAATACCAGCTTTTATAGTTGCCTATGGATTTACTTTTATTGAAATCTTTTTTTCTTCATATGGCTCCAAGTTACTGTCTAGCATCCTTTTGTTTCAACCTTCAAGACTTCCTTGAGCTCTTCTTGCAGGGAAGGTCTAGTGCAATGAATTCCCTCAGCTTTCTGTTGTCTGGGAATGCCTCGATTTTTCTTTCACTTTTGAAGGACAGTTTTGCCAGATATAGAATTCTTGGTTGACAGTTTTTTTTCCTTATAGCCCTTTTATCATATCAGCTCACTGTTTTCTGGTCTTCTGATTAGAAATTTCCTGATAATATTATTGAGGACCCTTGTGAGTGGTAATTTTTTTCTCTCTTGCTGCTTTCAAGATTCTCTTTGTCTTTGTCTTTTGACAGCTTGATTATAATGTGTCTTTGTGTGGCCCTTTGAGTTCATCTTACTTGGAGTTTGTGGAGATTTTTAGATATTTACATTTATATCCTTTATTGAATTTGGAAAGTTATCAGCCATTATTTTCTCAAATAATCTCTCTTCCTCTTTTTCTCTTTGTTTTCCTTCTGGGACTGCTACGATTAATATGTTGGTCTGTTTTATGGCATCATACAGATCCTTTGGGCTCTGTTCACTTTTCTTCAATGTTTTTTCTTTTTTTCAGATTCAATAATTTCAATTGTTCTGTCTTCAAGATCACTGATACTTTCTTTTGACTGCTCAAATCTGCCATTGACTCCCTCTAGTGACGTTTTCATTTTGTTATCATACTTTTTAGCTCTAGAATTTCTTTTTGGTTTCTTTTTAGATTTTCTTTCTCTTTATTGATGTTTCCATTTTGTTTGTACATTGTTTTCTTGACTTTCTACATGCTTTCCTTTAGTTCTTTGAGCATCTTTAAGACAGTTGTTTAAAAGCCATTGTCTAGTAGGTCTTCCGTCTGGTTTTTCTTTGGGATAGTTTCTGTTTGTTTATTTTTTTTTTCCTTTAAATACACCATGATTTCCTGTTTCTCTGTATGCCTTGTGATTTTTTTGTTGAAAAATGGATATTTGAGTGTAATAATGTGGTAACTTTGGAAGTCAGATTCTCTGTCTCCCCCAGAGTTTGATGTTTTTTGTTTTTGTTTGGTTTTACTTTTTAAAAGATTGTTGTAGGCTGTCCCTGTGTCAAGGATCAGCCTGAGATATGAACTTAAGGTTCTCTCAGGTCTTTTCTGAGCCTGTGACTTTTCCTGGTCATGTGTAGTGACTTTCTCATTTTTTCTGTTTATATATTAATAGTTACTTTTGAATGTCCTGATCTATAATGTCTGGCTCCTAAAAGGGGGGAATAAAAGAAAAATAAAGGAAGAAAAAGACACCATTCTTTTCAATCCCCCAGAAGTCACTTCAGCTGGAGGGGGAGGGACTTGCAACCGTGGGGGGACAATGCAACAATGGCTGCCCACCGGTGTGTCTGTACCTGTCTGTACCTGTGTAGTCAGAACATGTATCCCCCAGTTTTAGAAGACAGATTCCTTATTGTCCATCCTGGCTCCTGAAAGCTGTATGCCAGCTGCTCCAGGAACATGTGGACCATGGAATGGGAGATGAGTAGCCACTGCTAAGCTCAGAGCTGAAATTGACTGAAACTAACCACAATTTACCACCCTAGGCTTCCCCTGGGAATTTAAAGCCTTCCTTCCATAGATTCCAGTTTTCCAAAATAGTTGTATCAGACAGATTCTGCTAGTGCAATTGTTGTCTGGGTGGGCAGGCAGATTCCTGGTACTTCCTACTCCACCATCTTAGAATCCAGCAAATTTATTCTGATGCATTTTTGTCCATAGACTTTTGATTACTATGTGGAGGGAAATGGTGTGGGCACTCGAAGAGAGCAAGACTGTAATAAGAGTAGGATCATCCATTCCAGAAGAGAATGTCTGAGGGGTCAGTTTTTTTAACTTATCTTGTTGATACAATTGATGTTTCATTCTAGATTATTTAAAGTTTTCCATAGATAACTGTTTTGTGACACTGGAGAAATTTTGATTTGTAGCCATCAAAGCAGACTGAGATGGAAGACATCATGATCAATCTCTATGAATATTGCCAAAATCCTCTTTTTTTTTCAAGCTGGTATATTTTCCAACAGAATAGTACATGTTTCTGAATGCATGGTTTTCCTCCCTCTTCTTTATACTCGTTATGTTTACAACCTAATTCTGAATTTCCAAAAAAGCCAATATGCCAGTTCCTTCAAATCACTTATACGTTTTTTAATAAAGGAATTACTTCTTCCTTAATTGTGAAAATTAGCCAGACCCCTGGCATGACTCTGCTCTTCGTCAGCAAGGTGCGAAGCAGGTTTTCTGGTGCCTGGGCAGCCTTTTTTCAGTGCACTTGTAGTTCAAGCTCAGCCAGTTTGGCTCATTAGCAGCACAGACAAGATTTTGAGACTCAAGGTAGCTTTAAAAGCTTCGTACCTTGTAAAATCCAATTACTATTTAGAGTGAATAGTGGTGTTAAATATAGTCACTCCTCTATAAAAGGTATAAAAGCATTGCTTAATTGGAATTGAATGCAGACTCCAAAAAATTAATCTTGATTAGAGAAAAAAGCAGATGAGACTAGCTTGCTTAGTTTCTTTAGTCTGTTGATCTATGTTTATATTTACATCTATAGCCACATACACATAGTCACAAACATACCTATGTGTATTGTTTGTGTGGGTCACAGGCAGGATGTTTTACTGGTGCTACAATTAACTGATTTCTAGCAATTTCTAATTTGAGGACAGTTGCTAGGCCAGCTCCAGGTTTTGTATTTTGTGCTCTAACTCCAAATTTGAACATGATTTGGGCTCTCTGTGGAGGTAGGGTGAGGCTTTAATGTGATAAAGAGCCCATTTTTCTTTTGGGAAAATGTGGTACACTGGACCATTTATGTGGTCTATTCCCGAAGGCAATCTTCCCCTCCTGCCCCCTTTTTGTGCAGGTCGGATGCTGTTTCCAAGAATAGTAGCTTGATCTCAGAAAAAGAGATGATGGTTAAAAAAAGAAAAAAAAAGAAGGAATGGATGAACATCTTTCTGGTGATGCCATCTAATTTTAGGCTGCAGGAGCTAGAAATGAGGCACCAGACTCACAGGCAGGAAGCAGGTATCAGAGAATCTGCTCATTTGCATTCTAAAATGCAGCTCAGCGTGGCACTGAGAGGGATTTGTCAGTGACAGGCAAGGTGTGGAAAGGCACAGACCCCACCCAGACAGGATTTGGAGCTTAGCAGACCTGGGCCTGGGGCAGCCTTCACCAGGCAAGGTAACTCTGGCTGCACCCAAGGAAGTGTCAGGACGTTCTTGCCCAAATCCCACAGGGCCAGGGAATCAGGGAATTAGTCAGTAACAAATATTTTTTGAGCATGCGTATTGCTAGGTGCAGGTAAGAGAAAAAGAAAAAAGAAAAGAAAATGAAAGAGAACTGGCAGTGGAAAAGGAGAAGTTTATTTAATTTCAATTTCTTTGACAAGTTTAAGTATTAAAGACTCCAAATTGGAAGCTGCATTGGGTGATCATGACGGACAAAACAAGAGCATCACTGATATTTTCCGAATACGTGTTTGTTAAGAAATAGCACTCTCACTCGGTCCGAGATGAGAAAGCACTTGTAGTTTGTCACTAGTTTTGAAAGTGGGTGTGTGTTTTCTCTTCCCTGTCCCTTCTGGGGTTCTTCCACCCTCCCCTCTCCCCTCTCCCATGGCGTCATAACATGGCCTGGGACGCTGATGACCAGGCAGGCTCTCCTCCACTCTTGCGTTTCCTTCCAGATGTTATTCTTCAAAATACTGTTAAGTGTTAAAGGACATAAAAAAGAAAGATAATCATTTATGATCTTTGGTTTCCCATTTTTCTTTCTTTGTAAGACATATTTGAAAATATTCATCTCTGCTGGTGCTTTGGTCTCCTAATAAAATAATACAAGTTCATTAGAGAAAATTTAGAGATGATGAACACATGTTTATTTGTAATCCCACCGTCACGGTTACTGTGATAACACTGACCTGGAGCTCTTATGGCTTGGTTCTGACCCTCAGACTCGTCCAGTTCTAAGATTTTCCATGGGTTCAGTTGGAGTCCACTTAAGTGTCTCACGTGGAGGGACAACATGGCCTGTGGGACCCCTTAGAGCCGTTTCTTACTCGTGGTATGAGCATTTCTCTTCTGCACTGGAGGACAGACTCCTCAGAGTCAAGGAATAGTGTGGCTCATTTCCCTCCTGGATCCCAACACTTGTACATCTTTATGTTGTCGTCTCGTTTTCCTGTTGTCCTGGTAACCAGGACCCAGGGAACTCAGATGCACCAGTAACAAGGTCTCTCACTCATCCTCATCTAACGAGCCCCAACCTGAACCTTCGACTTTTCTTTCTAAGCATCTTCTTCCATCATTTCTGTCTCATCTCGTAGATCTACCAGCCATCCAATTACACGAGCCAGAAACCCAGCAGTAACTCCCAACACCCTCCTCTTCCTCATCCCCAGCCCCACGTCCATCCGTGACCATGAGCTGCCAACATTGCTCCCCTACGATCTGTCCAGTCTATCCACTTCTCTCCATTTCCGTCATAACTCTCGTCGTTATCTCTTGCCTGGACCACTGTATTATAAAGCCTTATGATTGGTCTACACACTCCACCCCTGCTGGACTCCAGGCCGCCCTCCACCCTGTAGCCAGAATGCTCTTCCTAAATGTGCAACCCAAGCATGTCACGATTATCTTGTACATAACCCTTCGATGCTGTCTGATTCTCTCGGGGCAGAGACAGAACTCAGAACATGGCCTCGGACGTCCTCCCGGTCTGCCTCATCTCATCTGATTCCATGGACCCTCATTCCCTTTGTTGCAATATTTTTCCTCCTAGGATGGAGATTATCTTTCAACTTTATTAGCTATGTCTTTTCTATACCAAGTTTTCATTTTTAATACGGCTCAATCAGTTATGCTTTATGGCTTCTGAAATTTTTTGGCTTCTTAAAAAGGCCTTCCTTCATCCCAAGAGTACATAACTATCCTCTTATATTTTCTCCTACAGCTTTGGTTTTTATACCTGATTTATTACTCTATCTTTAGTTTTACGAACTGTATGGGGTAAGGTGGATTCCTTATGTTTTTCCACATGGATGGCCAATTTTTCCACATGGCATTTACTGACTATCTTTGTCTCATCTCTAGCCTCTCATTCTCCATGAAATATCATAAATTAAGTTCCTATACAGCTGCATTTCTGGGGTTACAATTTTACTCCACTGATCTGTTTTTTTTCCCTGCTGATAAGAAAAGACACACCTCACTATAATTTTATAATATGTTTTGAATTCTGATAGAACTAGTTCTGCCAAATTATTCTTATTTTCAAAATTTTCTTCATTATTTATGCATTCCTTCACTAGGAATTTTAGATTTCTATAGACTCTTATAGAATTGTCAAATAACTGTCAAATGCCATGATAAATTCTGTGGAGATTTTTATTGGGATTGAATTGAACTTACGGATTAATTTGGGAGGTCAACTCCCAACTTCATAATAAGTCTTCGTACCTGAGAACGTGTAACGTGCATTTGTTTCTTCATGAAAGATTTGCAGTTTTCATATACGTCTTACATTCTTGGAGTTTAGTGTTAATTCTAAGTATTTACATTTTGATTGCTTTTGAGGGGGCAATCTTCTTTGGCTATATTTTGTATTTAATTATTGCTTGTATATGAGACAGACATAAAGTTTCTAACCACCAAGTGCCTGATGTATTCCTGAACTCTCTCACTAGTTTAGTAGTTGTCTAAGTCTGTTTCGTGCTGCTGTAACAGAACACCACAGACTGGGGAATATATATATCCACACACACATATATATATTATATTTTATATGTATATCTATTGTACAAATATAATGGCCTAATCCTATCTCTTAAAAACCTCTCCTCCCAATATTGTTACATTGGCAATTACATTTCAACGTGAGCTTTGGAGGGACAAACGCTCAAACCATGGCAATAGCTTGTCAGTGACTCATCTTGGACTTGGAATAAGCAATCATGTTACTGAAAACAGTCACTGTTTTTTCTCTTCCTTTCCAACATTAATATCTTTTAAAAAGTTTTATCGGAGGTCGGAAAGAGTGGCGACTGGACACCTATCAAGAAGCGACCGCGCTAATTTGACAGGAGGTCCTGCGTGGCTGGACTTCGCAGCCATTTGTGTAGAAACGCAGCTGCCAAGAGACGGCCCGAGCTTGGCAGCTGACCCAGTGGACACAGGGGCCAGAGAGGGCGGCAGAGGGCGTGATGCTCGAGTTCCGGGCGGGTAAACGAGAAAAGTGGCGGTGCTAGAACGTAAACTCAGGTCTTGGGAGGAGAACTTTATCTGTAAGGGAAAGAATGAGTTCAGTTTTAGACAGGCGGAGGCGATGGTCCCACAGGACATTCAAGACAAGAGTCCAGCAGGTATTTGGGTAGTTATGGATTAGAACAAGACCTTATTTTAGATAAATAGCTGCTTCCTCTGCGACCGCTCGGTTTTGTCCCTCATGGTACCAAGTCTGGGCTGGCCCTGGGCGGGATCAGATCCAGGGGTCGCGGGGAGGCGCGCAGGAAGTATCTTTGCTGGGGAGCCGAGGGAGTGGGGTCTGTCAGCGAAGGAGCACAGGGCAGCTGAGCAGGCCAGCCAGATCCCGACCTCCTCGGCCCGTGGAACCACCCCGGGATTTCGATTCTGGATGTGAGCGGGTCAGTGAGGATGATGACGACATTTGCAGCATGTGAACTTGTATTTCTTACTTCCCAATGTCCATGATGTTATAAAGCCACGTTTTTAAGGATGAGATTATTTTTGAGTCAAGGGAAGGGTGGCGGGCGGCAGTGGCAGAGCAGGGGAGGAGGAGTGATCGCCCAGCGCCTTTGGAGATGGGTCAGAACTTGAATGTTGCAGGAAACTGGTCCCGTCCCCTCGACACCGGACGGTGACTTGTCCGCACGGCTGTGTTAGACCCGCGACTGTCGTCACCTCTGACACGGCTCCCGTGGACCACAGGGGAGGCAGAGCCCAGCCCGGCTTCCAGGGCTCCCGCTGGGCTTCTGCACATCACCGCCCAGATCAGAGGACAGACGGGTTTCGCATGATCAGCGCTGCTCTGCTGCTGGCCCGCTTGGGTCGCCGGGTTCAATATTGCAGTAACGAATAATTACAAGTAGAGCAATAGCAGACAATTCTGACTTAGGAAAAAAACAAAACAGTGACGGGGTGTTAAAGTGCGGAAACACGAAGATCCTGCGTCATTTTGCACGAGGTTTGCCTGAGGGTGGGCGGGCAGCTCGAGACCAGCAGGCTGCAGTTGCAGCTACTTTAATAACAGGTAACAAAGCGGGGGAATGTGCAACGTCACTTTCACTTTCCCTTAAAATCTCCCTGTCCTTTCAGTGTTCTCAGCAGCCTAGGCTGCCCCTGGGGTACGTACTGGGACACATTCACAAAGAAAACGGGAGATAGTCAGGAACGGGGCACATTCTATCCATCGAGACTGGGAGGTTGGGTGCAGGGCTGGGCTGGGACGAGAGGATGAGAGAGGTGCGAGGTGGGGGTGGGGAGGGCTGCTCGCTGTGACGGTGACAGCGTGCAGTGATGTGTCTGGCCCGGGTCATGGGAGCTGAGCAGATTCCCCAACGATGACAGGGCTTGTTGGCACTTATTTGTAAGAAATGGGGCCAGGAATGTCCAGAGAAGCTGCTATATTTGCCAAAGGAGGTGACGATAGCATTTAACCTTATCTGTAGCTTTTCTGGTCACTCGCAAATCATCTCTTCTTGGTTTTCCTTTGTGCTGTGAATTCGCCCTGGTCAAAATAAAAGGCGTCTTCTCCGCTCGTTGCACCTATCGGATTCCTAACGCACCTGTTTTTCTACCTCGCGATCCGTGCGTGCTAGTGTGTAAAGATCTCTGAAACGGATTTTTATGTGAAAAAGGAACTGTGCAGAAAAGTAGGATCAACCCCTTTCTGTAATTTTAAACAAAGCTTCTGTGTTTAAGGATTCAAAGCAGCATTACTTATAATAGCCCCAAATGGAAACAACCCAGATGTCTATCAACTGCTGAATGGACAAATAAAATGTGGTCTACCCGTGCAGTGGAATACTATTTGGCAATAAAAAGGATGAAGTACTGATACATGCCATAGCAGGGACGAACCTCAAAAACCTCATGTTAACGAAAGAAGGTAGACACAAAAGGCTACATATTATGTGATGTCAAACACAGGCAAATCCATAGGGACAGAAAGTAGGTTCATGGTTGCCAGGGACTGAGGGGAGGCGGAAATGGGGAGTGACTGCTTACGGGGCTTCTTTTTGCAGCAATGAAAGTGTTTTAAAATTGACCGTGGCGTAGGTTGTACAACTCTGAGAATCTATTTTGAATTGTACATTTTAAATCGATTAATTGTATTTGTGAATTATATCTCAATAAAATTGTTACATATACTGTGTGTGTGTTTTATATCTTGGGACATGCATAATTTTTTTCCTAAGATATATAAGAAATTGTAAACAGTGATGAGCTTTGGCAAAAAGGAGTAGCCGAGGAGGCACGTACTTTCCATTCTATACCTTTCTATAGCGTTAAAGTTTTAAAGCCACTGACTTGTATTTCTTTTATTTATAAATTAAAAATTAAAAATAATGTGCATTGTATCTTTTAGTGCTATACCTAATAATTATTAAAAATCATTTTTTTCTAATTGTTAGTTTGTCCTCTCTTATTAGATTGTAGTATCCTTAAGCACAAGGACAGTGCATGAACTTCATACAACGTCCTTGAGAGCCAGTATGGTCGACAGTGGGCACTTAGTGAACACACATTGACCCCCAGAATGTGGTTCCTTGACCCAGAGATCTTGCTGATAATGAAAGAAGATGCTACCCACTGGAAAAGACTGGAGTTTGCGTAATTGCCCAGAACTAACATTTATTGAGTATATATTATGGCCCAGGCATTGTGCTAAAATGTACTTCACATGTATCATCTTATATCGCTACATATCTAGGGTGTGTGTGTGTGTGTGTGTGTGTGTGTGTATGTACAGTGGCATATGAGACATCTCTCTCTCATTGGCTCTCTTTCTCTGGAGAACCCTCACACGGCTACATGCACATCTCTCTACGTAGCCTGACTCCGTAACTCCAGCTGTCAGCCCTGAACCACTAAAGTACGGTGCCTTCCTGAAAAACCCACACAAGCAAGACCCCCAGATAGACTTGGAATATAAAATGCTTAAAGCATAGAATATAATTATGTGACATATAAATATGTAAAATATACGGCATCCGAACTGGAAAGAACAGGTAAAATCGCCGAATCCAGTTGTTCTCACAGTGCGATTCCCAGACCAGCAGCCTCGGCCGTACCTGGGAACATCCTGGAAATGCAGATTCTCAGGCCCTGCCCCAGACCTTCCGACTCAGAAACTCTGTGGGTTGGGCCCAGAGACCTGTATTTTAAAGCTGACGAGTGCTGAAGTTTGAGAACGACTCGTCTAGTCCACGCTCTTCATTTTAGAGACTTGACCAAGGTCACTCGGCTTGTCAGGGTCAGAGAGGAGCCTGGCGGGGAGGTCGCCTGAATTCTGCGATAAACGTTTGTTGTAGATTCTTCCCAAGCAGGCACTTGGAGGAGATTTTGCATGTTCAGCAGCATCAGATACTCACTGTTGTGGTCTGAAGGTTTGGGTCCCCCCCAAATTCCTGTGTTGAAACCTAATCCCCACCGTGCCGGTGAAGAGGGGGGGCCTTGGGAGGGCTTGGCTCCCTTGAACGGGAGTAGAGCCTCCCCTCCCCTTACGTGAGGCACCACATGAAGTTACCTCCTAAGAAGCGGAGAGCGAGCCCCAAACACCGAGTCTTCCGGCGCCGGGATCTCCAACCTCCCAGCCCGCACAATGGTGAGAAAGGAGCTCCCCGTCTATGGGAATTAATGACGGCAGCCCAAAAGGGCTGCAACACACACACCTCTTTTAAAATTGTAACAATTACACCCGATACTGTGTGCAGACTTTGCATTACGCTGCGAGCATCGTTCGTTAGACCCTCAAGCAGCCCAGCGAGGTAGGCGTCACCATCCCCATTTCACGGACGGGGAGCCGAGGCTCCTCGCGGCCGATCAGCTCTCCCCAGTCCTCCGGGAGTGAGCTGAGAACCAAGATTCCAATTCCTATGCAGGTCCGACCGTGGCCACGCAGGTGAGCAGGCTGCATGCAACGCTGCGCACTGGCCTGGCGCCCACGTGGGGAAGGGGCCACGCAGGAAAGAGGCCATGGCCAGGCTTCCAGCCTGAAACCAGCTGAGGACAGCAGGGAGTGACGCTGGTCACAGTGTACGGTTTCCTGAAGCGGTGCCACCTGCACGAGGCTGTGCTGCAAGCAGGCCCCTGGCCCAGGCTCGCCTCTCCCTCTGAGGGGCACGGTCGCTATTTCTGGCCACCTCAGGAAGCTTCTGGCTGGGTCTGTTTCCTCTAACTCGTCCGAGGCTCACAGGCCACGAGGAGGCTGGCCTTGGCTTCGCAGCCTGGTGACAGCGCCAGGATCTGCTGGGTGGAGGAGAGGAGAGGGAGAGCCACCAGGACTGTGAAATCGCTGCTGGCATCTGGCCAGCTGTTGCCCATCAGCTGGAAAGCTAACTGGAGCCTCCCTGGGGGCTGGTGCCTGGAGTGTCACAGAGCAGAGGCCACACCAGCTGCTGGCCGGGAGCCAGAAGGAACTCAATATGAGCCAGCCTGCTCCTGCGGGGCCCCACACCTGGCGCCAGGAATTACTGATTGGAGGGAGTTGTCACAGAATGATGGCAGGCCACAGCTGGAAGGGACTTGAGTGACCATATGGCCCAGCGGTTTTCAAACCTTTTAACATGGTGGAGACCTTTCTTCACATGGAATTGCAGGCAGTAAAACCCAATGCAGACACTGTTAGTCGTGGCACTCACTCAGAACCGGGGACCTCCTTGGGGCCCCTGGCCGGTTTGTGGAGCAGCTTGAGCTGCTCTCAGATCCTCGAACTCACGGTGATAGAGATGGAAAACAGAGGATAGAGGGTAGATTCTGAAGTTTGGGGCAAAAAAAGGGCCCAGAGCCCAGAGTGTTTGACTCCTAGTGTGGCTCAGAGGACTAGGGCCACTTGGGGACTGAATTAAGCCTCTCTGGCAGGAGAGCTACTTGTCTGTCCTGAGATAACTTGGGAAAGCCCTGTTCAGTGACTTCGAGATGCTGGACAAAGGGAGGCCCTCCCTCCAGGCAGCTGCATCATTAGAAATTTGGAACAAGACCCCTGAGGTAACTGCAAACTCGTGGAGTTGGGAGGCCTGGTTTTAACTGAAAGTATCTGTGTTCTTGCACATGAAGGCTGAAACCAGGGGAACCGAGGGAGAGCTCCTTTCAGTTACGCCCCTGGGGGAGGACAAAAGCAAACTTCTTTGGGACTGGTTGCAGAGACTTGGGAGAAAGTCTTGGCATGGATGGGTGGCCCCAAGTGTATGGGCTGGGTCCCCTTGTCCCATTCTGGGGAAGATGCCAAAGGAATTGGGAGTTTCTTCCTGCCTCTGGGGGCAGGAGAATTTAATATAAGGCAGCGACACCCTATAGGCAAGGAAAGAAGACAATGGTGACCCCTGGTTGGTGGGGACCATGGGCCTCTAGTGATGTTCTTCACCTGAGCCTCACATGGAAGAACAGAGTCTAGTCTTCAACCAACATTCAAGCCCTTGACTGTATTATTCTTTAGGTTTTATTAATATTTTGTCTCACTGGTCTCTGGACTTCAGGCAAATTCTGGGCTTTATGTGGACTCCAGACTTACTGTAGACCTGGGCTTTATCTCACTTCAGGTGCTTTGCCAAGCCCTGTTTATTGGATTATTATAAAAGTTTATCCATATCCTGGATTCTACACAACTCACTGAACTTTATTCAATGCAGTGGACTTTATATAGCTGAGGATTTATTTATTTTAAAACTTAGGACTACCTTGTCACAAACTGTGCATCCAACAAAGGACTACTATCCAGAATCTACAAGGAACTCAAAAAACTCAACAAGAAAAAAGCAAATAATCCCACTAAAAAGTGGGCAAAGGACATGAACATTTTTCGAAAGTAGATATATAAATAAATGGCCAAAAAACATATGAAAAAATGCTCAACATCACTAATCATCAGAGAAATGCGAATTAAAATCACAATGAGATATCACCTTACCCCAGCCAGAATGGCCATTACAAAAATGTCAAAAAAGATGTTGGCCAGGATGTGGCAAAAAGGGAATGCTTACATGCTGTTGGTGGGAATGCAAATAGGACAATTATGGACTGTTATGGAAAACAGCATGGAAATTTCCCTAAGAACTAAAAATAGATCTGCCAATTGATCCAGCAATTCTACTACTGGGGAAGGAAAGGAAATTGTTATATCAAAAAGATACCTGCACTCATATTTTTATCACAGCACTATTCGCAATAGCAAAGATATAGAATCAACCTAAGTGTCCATCAACTGGTGATAGGATAAATAAAATATGGTATATACACCACGGGATACTACTCAGCCATAAATAAAGAATGAAATTATGTCTTTTGCAGCAACTTGGATAGAACTGGAGGCCATTATCTTAAGTGAAGTATCTCAGAAACAGAAAGTCAAATACCGCATGTTCTCACTTATCGGTGGGAGCTAAATCATGAGTATTTGCGGACGTGGAGAGCGGAATAATAGATGTTGGCGACTCAGAGGGTAGAAAGCGGGCAGGTGCGGGCTGAGCTGAGAGATTACCCAATGGGTACTACGTATGCCAACCGGGTGAGGTTACACAAAAGCCCAGACTTCACCGCTACACAATATGTCCACATAACAAATCTGCCAGTGTACCTCCTAAATCAGTAAAAATAATAATAAAAGGAGGCTTTATCTTGATTCTTTTCATTAAGCTAAACTCCGAGAGTCAAACCTGCCAACCATTTTACCTTCACCAGATGTCTATTCTAGCACGTTATTAGGCTGGATTCTCTGAGACTGTCCTGTGGCTAACGCTATGTGTAAGTCTGGCTTACCGCAGCACATCCTTGTTTGAACTATGTAAATTAGTGTGGGTTTTATCAGCGGCATGCCTACTTCTACCTTTCCCCTGTTGCCTCCAACAAACTAACGAGCATGGCGCTCCAAGCATGAACTCAGACAGCCCTGAATTCTGCCTACACTAATCCTGACTGTGTGACTTTGGGCAAGTAACGTAACCTCTCTGAGCCTCACTTTCATCCTTTGTAAATGAGATAATAAAGCTAATGAATAAGAAGTGCTTAGCAGAGTGCCTAGCACACGGGAAGCGTGCAGCTGACTTCGGCTATTGATTTGAGTGTGAAGCTCACGATGAATGGGTCGTGGAAAAGCAGCAGTCGTGGCTGGAGCTGGGCGGGTGAGGAAGGGAAAAGTGAAAAGTTGGCCAACTTTAGGAAACGCAAACAAGAAATTGCTATTTTTTTCTAAGAAGAAATTAAACAGTTATAAAGTTGGCAGTTAGGAGACAAGTCTAGCAAGGACGGTGCAGAGAGATCTCTGGGAGAAGCAGCTAGAACGGGGGCCAGGGAGGGGGAAGGCCAGCACGCTCGAGGGCTTCCTTTGGAGGACACCCCTTTGCCGGTCGGCAGGGGTCCTGGGGACTGTCTGTAACGCCCCTTCCCCACCCAGCCCGCTCCTCTCCCCTCCGCTGAGCCGGGTCTCGTGTTTTTGCCTTTCTTTACTCTGTGTGCCAGAGACCCACGCGCTGGCAGAGCCCAGAGGCCAGAGGGCTGGGCGGCTCCGTGGGCTGGGCGGTGTCAGGCCGCCGGCGCGTCGAGCTCTGGGGCCGCCGTTGGTTTGCTGGGCGAGCCGGTGTCTGACGGTGAGACTCAGAAGCACGTTACCTGAGGCTTCCTCTTCCTGCTTCACTGTAACAAGCAATGAAGAATTTGTGTGAACTAGTTTAAGCGCGCGCGCGCGTGTGTGTGTGTGTGTGTGTGTGTGTGTGTGTGTGAGGGGGTAGAGGGGGGAAGAGAGAGAGACCCTCTTCTCCAATCCCCCAGATCTTACAAACACACCTTTCCAGCGGGGGTGCCCTAGAAGGCAGCTTTCTGCGGGTGCTCTCAGCCCTAGACGTAAGTCTCTGCCATCAGCCAGGGCTGCTACGTCTGTAAGCGCTGATGACAGTCATGCTGTAATCGCCGATACAAGGGCAACCTCGCACCGTGCTCTCGTGCCAAACCAGGCGGTGCGCGGTGCGCCCTCATTGAATCTCCGCGGCAACCTGAGGGGCAGGTACTGCAGCCATCCCGGTGTACAGGCGAGGAAACAATCACGTCAGTCACCCAGCGGCTCGGTGACGGTGTTACCGTCAGGACTCAGTTGGTACTCTCTGCTTTGGCGTCACGGTGCACACCTGGCGCCCGAGTCCCGATGGCTCTCTGACATGCAGCCCGGCAGGAAACCAACACCCCTCGCTCTTTCCTCTTCCTCTGTCTCTTCTCTTGTCACATTTCTCCTTTTTCCTTTGATCTCCCATAGTCAACTCCTATTTCTCCGATGGGCCCTTCCACGGCCTCCGGCTCACTGAGCGAGCTACGCTTGGACCAGGCTCAAGTTATTTTCAGAAGCCCCGACTGCGATGACACGTAGCCAGGCCTCTTCCCTGGGTGCCCGGGTCACAGGTTTATTTTTATAATGAGCCTCTGCCTCTCGTCTCTGCTGTGGACTTAATTGCCTGTTACACTAGACAGAGTGCCAACTGCTCTTTGCAGAAACTGAGCAAAATCATGCCATAATGATCTGCTAATTTCTTCCAAACTATTATTTATTTATTTGCCTACTTTTTTCCTCACGGTGGAGAAGGGACAGAGAGGGGAAGAGGAGGGAGAGTTTGTTAATTCAAATGTATTTATCGTTTTTTTAGGTCATTTTCTCCCAGAGAGCCGGAGAAATTCCTACAGAACATCATGTTTAACCATCCACCTCCTGGACATTTTAAAACTAGATTCCTCTTTTAGGACATTTGCAGCATGGAGCTTGGGGACAGATTAGGGACACGTTTGCTGCAGAAGGAGCCCACTGTGGACAAGGGGCAGAGGTAGGGGCTCAGGACCAGCTTCCCCACAGGCCAGCGGGCCCGGTGCCCGGGGCTCTCCTCTCCCCATGCTTTTAGGAGCACATGGAAATGTCTTCATTTCTTTTAAAATCAGAAGAAAAAAATGAATGGACTCGCATTTGTTTTTACACCAATGCAGTTGTAAAATACAACGTTTTCCATGGCTTTATGGAGGACGGAGCCCATGAAGTCAAAAGCCCAGGCCCCACGGAGAGCGTAACACCACCCACCCACCTTCTGTCCCCGCCAGAGACTAAGGGCTCTCTCCTCTCCTTCCCTCCCTCCCTCTTCTGGGCCTGCTCTGCTCCCTCTTTCTTTATTTCTCTTCTTCTTTCTTAAGAACTGTGTTTAACACCCAAATGGGGGGCGTTAACCTTTCTAAACAGTCAGACGGTTAGTGGGGCAGGAGCGTGCTCGTGTTGCGTGTTGTCTTGGGCGTCTTCCAGCTGGTACTGAGCGACCCTCTGCTTCTGCACCGGTTTTTTTTTAAGTCACCAAATGATAGAAGAGAAAGGGAATGCAAACGTCATCAAGTGCCATAGTTTCCAAACCATTTTTCAGCTGTAGAGCATTTATTAAAAAAAAAAAAAAACCCAAAAAATTTCCGTGAGAGCATTTGCAAAATGGGAGAGACAGAGACGGAGACAGAGACAGAGAACAAACCAAGCAGGAGCTGCCCAGGCGGAGGGGTGGCACCTGCCCCAGTCCCATGGAGGTCTCTGGAGGTTTTAGAACATCAGGGCGGCCTGCAGCTGGCCCTGCGCATCACTGATCCAGGGCAGCCTCAGCTCCTCCTTTCCAGGGGAGACGAGGTGCTGGACGGTGCAGTCTTGTCCGAAACCCCAGGGCTGCCTTTCAGCGTTCATTCTCCTAGACCAGGCTTCAGGGACCTTTAACTGGGTTTGGCCATAAAGATTATGGATGTCCCTTTAGCAACCACAAGTTAATGCACAGCAAGATGAATTTCAGGGCAGGGTAAATACTAGATGTCCAAAATTGCACTTTTGTAAGATCCTTCCCACCGCACCCGTGAATCAGGCGTCATTTACATGACACAGGCAAGAATCAAATTGGTGCCCTTTCCATATATTTCGCTTCCCCTTTAAAGAAGACTGTCAGGGAAATGCCTGGTCCTCCCCCTCCCCCTTTCTGGCTCCCTCCCATCCCCTCTTCTCATCCCTCCCTACCTCCCCTTGGGTCCCTGTGAAGCCCAGACTCTGGGCCCATCCTCAGCACGAAATGAAGAGCCAATAGTGCTTTTAAAAGCCCTTGAAAAATGTTTTCAATTATAATTCACATGACTGGGGCTCTGCTCTTTCAGGGTCTGAGCTGGCAGGCTGGTGGCAGCTGCCAGAGCCCTAAGCCAAGCGGGACAGAGGCAGGGAGTGGGTGATAACGGAGGAAAATGGGTTGATAAAGCTGGATCGTGAAAATAAAACACGTCATTATAAACTTCCATTGCAGAGATGCAAGCGAAAAGAAAAACGTATAATTCCACCATGCACTGCAGAGTTACGCCGTGTGTCTTGCACATCCTGTGTGTGTGCATAGGCTTATATACATCTGTACACGCACACGTATCCCCTTATATTCTATAAACTCCAAGTTTGTAGAAGTGGCAACATATTTAAACACTTTTTGTCGCCTGTTTCTCACCTTTCCTGCCTTCTTTTTGACTGTCTGCATTTTCCTGTTAAATTTTCTATGTCATGTTTTAATTCCTGCATAATATTCCTTACATGGGATAAACTGTAATGAATTTAACAGGCTCGCATTGCAAATCGTTTAGTTTATTTCCGATTGCTTTGCTGTCATAAAGGCGCAGAACAATTTACAAAGACAATTCTGTATCTTGCTCTTGTCTGTGTGAAAGAATATGAAAGGAGAGTTCTTTGTGTCTGTTCTCTTCAGTTTCTACTTTCCCTCCTTTAAAGAAGGGAGCCAGGTTCTTTGTCACAGGGGCATGAAGACCGTCTTTCTTCCTGCTTTTGTTTGAGTAGGGCTCAGTTTATGGAGGGGATTATGCAAAGAGCAAGGGCAAAGTGGCCTCCCCGGGAGAGGAGTTTTGGAGTCATCAAAGCGAAGGGGGACAGGGAAGGATGTGGGTCTGGGCCTGACAGGTCCCGGGGGTGGGGCGGCCTTACTGGGAACAGCTGCTGAGGGCTGACCTTGGGCACTGGGCACTTAGCCTTGGCAAACGTTCCAGTCTGGAGCAAGGCACAGACCGGGGGCGCTGCCTCTGAGAGCCCAGGCAGTTGGGAAAGGGAAGCCATTGCGGCCCACCAGATTGGGCTCGCTGTAAACTTCCTACGTTCCTGGGACTAGGGACCCTAAGAAGAGAGAGGAGTCTCCAAAAAGGGCCAGGACTCATTTGTCATCTTCCTGGTAGGATGGTGAGGATGCTGTTATGTTCATTTTGATTTAAAAGTTATGAAGTAGACTGATATTTCTTGCATATCCAAATCTACACAGTAAGAAACTTGCTCCATAACTAGCATTTCAGTGAACATCTTTGCACATTCCTATAGTTATTTCATCAAGATGCAGTCCTAAGAGTGAAATTGCTGGGCTAAAAAAGATGTATATTTTTAAAAGCCTTTTAAATCATCCTAAAAAATGACTTAATTTTCACAGCCATCAGTGTAATTCAGGAGGGCTCATTTTCACACAATTCCTGGTTCACATCAATGTTGAAATCCTGAGGTCTTTTGTCTTGGCAGTGGAGGAAATTGCCTATTTATTTACTTATTTATCTTTTGAGACAGAGTCTTGCTCTGTCTCCCAGGCTGGAATGCAGTGGTGTCATCACAGCTCACTGTAGCCTCAAACTCCTGGGCTCCAGGGATCCTCCTGCCTCAGCCTCCTGAGTAGCTGGGACTACAGGTGTGCACCACTGCGCCTAGCTAATTTTTTTATTTGTTGTAGAGATGGGGTCTGACTATGTAGGTTTTCCAGATAGACAGCTATGTCTATCATTTAGCCTTCAACGTGACAGCAGGACTAGGTTGAGGGAGCCTCAGGCTGAAGATTCCAACGAAAGGGATCTATGGGGAATTGCAAATAATACAGGTCTCGGAAGTGTCGTCTCCCTACTCTGAAATGTGGGATATACTGGTGGTCGTTAAAATGGTAGGACCATATATGAACCTTTCTACCCTTCCTCCTTCTCTTCCTCCCTTCCTCCCTCCTTCCTCCCTCCTTCCTTCTTCCCTTCCTTCCTTCTCCTGCATCAGTGTTCCCCTCAGGTCGATAGAGACCGACCTATGGGTCATAGGGCTTCAAATCGACAGGATGTTCCAGTCCTGGCTGTGCAGCTGTGTGAGTTTGGAAACCATCCCTTCTCCCAGAGCCTCAGTTTCCCCATTTGCCAAATGGGAAGTTGACACTAGACATTTTATAATGTCACGTACAGACATTCCCGCAGGGAACGATGTGGGATTCTGGAAATAGGACGCCTAATCCTTTCCTCTTCCTTTCCCGTCTCCTGTAAAGGCTTCTAGCATCACGAGAAAGAAGGGCAGCAGTGGACGCTGTAGATGCTGGACTTCCCATGGCCACGGTCTGCCACTTTTTGTGGTACAGGTGGCAAGAGGTGTTGGACACACACTATTCTCTACTCTGCAAACAGCTGTCGATCCCTGTCTTCAGTTTTAAACCAAGCATGAATATGAATGTCAGACCAATTCCCTGGCCAGGCAAGTTGTTGTTTATCAACTTATTTTAAAAAATGTCTTCCTTCATTCTATTTCTTTATCACACCTTTAGAAGCAGATCTTACCTTGTGTAGAAGTGAGATGCATTACAGACCCAGAAATGTGCTGTATTCACTGAAGAGCGGTTGCCATCTGTCTTACCGCTGCCGCTCCAGGGAAGGTTCCTTGAGGGCAGAGGCTGGTGTTGGGTGTAACCTGCACCCTCCCCCGCCCTGTGGCCGCAGCCTTGGGGGGCGGGGGGCGGGGGAGTGCGGGTCACTGCTGAATGGCTGAAAGGAGGAAGCAGCCCATGTGGGCCCTGGCTTTCCTTAGCTTCCCCTCAGTTAGCGGAACATTCTCGACTCTCTCCAGATACTTATTTAGGGGAGGAAAAGCTTCTTCTATCCTCTGACATTCTGTGTCTGGGCCTAAGAATTAAGTGGACATAAGACCGACTAACAGGGGAAAGCACACAAATTTTATTTAATATTTGTACGTGCACATAGGAGTCTTCCAAAGAACAATCAAGACCTGAGGAAGCTGTTAGTCCCCCAAAGTTACATCTGTTTACACAAAGAACGATAAGCTGTGGGCATGTGGCTAGACAAAGGGGCGGGGCCAAGGGCAGTAATCGTGACGGTGGCCAGGAAATACACGCGGCAACGCGTGGGATGAGGGTTATTTTGCTAGGTTTGTTTTCACAGGTTCAGTTTCCCCTTGACTCCCAGTCTCTGGTGGTAAGAATGTCCTTCTCTGCCCGGTACAGGGGGGTCACCTTTCTCATGGGAAATGTGGTGTGTGACCCGCTTTTAGGTAGAAAGGGGACATCAGAGAGCCTTTCCTGCACCTGCCATTTCTCAGGGCCTTTAGCTCGAGATCATCAATATGATGTTAGATTTCGGGGTGGCATGTTCTGAACCCCTTCACTCACCAGGAGGCTTGCTCTGCCAAGTCTACGCTCTTGGGGACAGTTGCTACGGGGACGACCCAGGGAGCTGAATATCCCCCGAGCAACATGACAGACCAGGCTTGCGAAGGTGTAGGGCACCCTTAGGGGTCATCGTCACCCCACAATCTCCCTGTGAGACCAGGCGCTGGCGTCACAGCACCGGTGACACCTGTGAGCGAGAAGCGGTGATCTTCTGCAGGAAGCGAGCGGGTGACGGGAGAGCGTGGACTCGGCCAGTGCCAGAGTTGGACCATCTGCAGACAAATGACAGCCCTCGCCTTCTTTATCACTTGGAGATCAATAAAGATTCTCAAATTTATTCTGAAAAAGAGGCTGTACCTGAAAAAGGATACACCGTCATAAACAACACAGCCTCTACTGGCCAGGGAGTCAGACGGAGTTCGGGTCTTGCCGACGCTTTGCCAACGCATCTGGGCGCGCTGCATCATCTCTCCGAATTACAGTTTCCTCGTCTGCAAGATGGGGATAGGAGGAGTGTTGTGAGGATCACGATATATTTAAAACACCTCGCTCAATATCTGGAGAACAGAAGATTGTCCCTTGCGATCCCTTTCAGTCTGAGAGAATGTGAATGCCCAGGGTTCTCGGACAACAGGAGTCCCCGGGGACGGACCGAGCTCGGCAGCTTGCAAAACGCGCTCCCTGGCGTGGTCTCTACTGAACGCCATGGCATCCCCGCCACGAGGGCTGCGTGGATCCAGAGTGCGAGCGGCTTACCGAGATCATACAATAGGTAAGGACGCAGCAGGACCCAGAACAGACGCAGAACCAGCTTTCTGACTACTTCGGGTCCTTATCAGCCCCGGAAGTCACGGTGGCCAGACTGCATTTGGGATTTAATTTCAGCCTGTGTTACCAGCTTTAGATTTGAAAAAATGTTCTCTTGCTCATGATGATGACAGAAGCCTGTAAAAACCAGCTGGCCAAATTAAAAAAAAATTACATTCATGTTTCATTACTAATAGTCACCATTTTTTGGTTATTTATTCTAAAGGGGTTGTGTACACAATTTATTCCATCCAGTTGACCTCCAGATGCTTCTACAGTAGGAATTTTCAGAATTTGTCTGTTTTTTTTTTCCCCTTTAATTCCTTACATCAGAAGTGGAGAAGCTCCATGCTTAGTTCAATCTCATCTGGTTATAAACAAGTTTAAAAAACACATGTTCTATGACTGGTGTTCATCTCGATTATCCTCGGCAAACACAATTATATCTGCATCTGAAGGCAACTCTCTGGAGTCACAAAGGCGCCGGCGTTCGCGTTGTTGGTGCTGGAGGGAGCCTGGGAAGTCATCGGTCTCAGTGAGTTCATTTTCCAGCGGGGGATGAGTCCCCGAGAGGGGACGTGACTTTGCTAAGGACTCACAGCCGTGAGAACCCAGAATTCCTGACTCCTGTTTCTTTGGTGTCTCCACCGCAACACACTGTGGTGTCTTCTGAGATCTTAAGCAAGAAATGAGTACAAGACGGTAGGACCGGGGAGCCAAAGACAGCTTTTGAGAGATGCGTCAGGACGGGAAGCCTGTTAGCAGTTGAAATGCGGCCCTCGGCAGTCAGGAAGGAGATGAAGGTTATTTGGAATAATAGGTGTCCAAAGTCCTGCAAGGGCATGGCCAGGGGAAGCTATGATTTTTTTCTTCTTAATAGTTGTTCGTAATGGTTAGTGAATCTTTTAAGAAAAAATAATATTAAAAACTCTTTCCCGGCTGGGCGCGGTGGCTCACGCCTATAATCCTAGCTCTCTGGGAGGCCAAGGTGGGTGGATTGTTTGAGCTCAGGAGTTCGAGACCAGCCTGAGCAAGACCAAGACCCCATCTCTACTAAAAATGGAAAGAAATTAATCAGACAACTAAAAATATATAGAAAAAATTAGCCGGGCATGGTGGCGCATGCTTGTAGTCCCAGCTACTTGGGAGGCTGAGGCAGGAGGATCGCTTGAGCCCAGAAGTTTGAGGTTGCTGTGAACTAGGCTGATGCCATGGCACTCTAGCCTGGGCAACAGAGTGAGACTCTGTCTAAAAAAAAAAAAAACTCTTTCCTCTTCCATGCGAGTTTCTCCAGGGCAAGGATCTTGTTGCATTCCCAGTCTAGCGCAGCACACGGCGTGGTGCAAGTACTGGGGACCGAGAACATATCTCTACGATTGTAAATCACAGTGGCCTCTGGTGTTCCCCTAAAGAGAATGACGTTTATATTAATGTGATTAAATAAGCCTGAATGCTTTATACCCATATGCATTTATTTGACTAATTTATAGCCTATGGCTTCTCTGTTGATTATTTCATCTCCTACTGTAAATATCCCAGCCAAGATGGTTCAAAACAGTTATGAAGTATAACAATTTTTAAGTAACCCAATTTTGAAATAAAGTCATATTGATTTTTGTTTGAATGTTAAACACCCTGCAAGTGGCCATGCTCTCTGTGCCCTGCGTGTGCACGATCACTTCCTCTCCACCCACCCACTCACCTGAGAGTCCCGCCCCACTGCTTGCTAACACAGTTGCTTTCTCTGGCATGTTCCTACTGCACAATATACCTTTTTGTTAAAGCACTCACATCACATACTATTTTCATTATTTGCTTTAGTTTTGTCTCTTCTGCTGATGAGAAGCTCTTCGGGGGCAGGTCACTTAGCTGCATATTGTCTGGGCCACGTTCCCGGTGCCTGGCACAGCTCCTAGAGCACGGTAGGGGTGTGATCAAGTCTCACGGACTTAGTGAGTGAATTCAGATGAAAGTTGGCTGGTTTTCCTTTCTCTTCCTGTGACGCAGTGAAATGAGCACTCACCGAGGAGTCATAAGCCTGGTTTGGTCTTCACCGTTTGTGCCTATGATTTAAGGACAGAGCGTTTTACCTGCCACACTGACCGGTCTTCTCAGCTGCAGACAACAGAATCCTCTCCACCTGGTCTAAGGAAACGAGGTATGTCAAGACACAGTGCTGGAGGGAGGGTATAAACCTGTGTTCTGTGCCACCCCCCTCTCTACCGCACAATACCGCAGGCAGTGTGGAAGAAACAGGCTGTAGTTTGTGCTTCTGGAACAGCTCCAGAAACCATGCCGCGGGACTGCGCCCAGAGGAACTTCTGCCTCTGCATGGCCGGCCAGCTCCAGAATCATGCTCCTCGCTGAACTCTGCCCGGTGAGGCGAACGCCTCGAGCTTGCCCAAGTCTGGATGGTGGAAGAGAAATCCTATTCAGGACTCTAACGGAATCTGGGAAGTGTTTTTAGCTCTTCAGACTGTGACTTCAGCGTGGTATACAGGAAGTAGGTCGGTGTGGGACCCGCGTGAGCTGACCCACAGTATCCACCACTCGGAACCCCGGATTCCTCATGAGCACGGAGGTAGGAATGATGGCGGTGACGGCGATGGTGACGGTGGCTGACTGCCGTTTAAACACTTAGCACGGACCACGTCCTCTTGACTTCCTTTACTCACCTTTACCCACTTTATCCTCCCTCTAAAATGTTTATGTTTTTGTAATTTTCATTTTAGAGATGTGGAGGTTGAGGTGCAGAGCAGTCATGTAACTTGCCCGAAGTCACAGTGCCATTAGCGGAGGAGGCGGGGTACGAGCCTGTGTTCTCGGCCACCTCTGCTCTCTACCCCAGAGGGTGACTGCATCCCGCAGATAAGAGCACGCACGTGACCTTGCTTTCTCACCGGCGAAGCACCCGCAAACGTTCTTCAACATTTCTCTTAATCGAATAGCAACCCAACTTCATTTTAGCTCCCTTCACAACTCACATTATCCAAAAAAAGAAAGTTGCAAAAATTGCAGACCTTTTGCGAGCTCAGCACAGAGACCCAAAGAGCTGAGAGGCGAGAATCCTTAGTCCCATTTCACAGAGGAAGTGAGCGTGGCCCGGGGAGTTTCGCCGTCGAAACCCGAATCTCCAACCCCCAAGCCCGATCCCTCCTCTGCATCCCACGTCTAGAAATGATCTCAAAGACTCCAAAAATAAGATGCGGGAGTCACAGGCCCATTGTTCCCCATTCTTCCCCTCCAAACGCTCTGTGAGGGCCCCCCGGTGTCACAGCCAGATGCCAACTTCCTTTGGTTGCCTTGGACTCAGAAACGGTAATTTTGAAAGCTGAATTGTTTAGCGAAGGCAGGGGAGACACGGACGCGCATTTCAGTTTTTGGAGATTAACGGTATGATGAAACCCACATAAAAGAATCATAGTTTGTAGAAATATTAACAAAAGCTTTGGGGCACAAATTATACCCTATACAATAATATAGTAGAGATTTTAAAATTGAATACTGCGATTGTTACAAGAGTACAGTTCCCGCACACAAAATCAGATGCAGTGGGATATTTCCAATTAATATGAGGACTAAAGAATATAGTTTGAGTGCACTCAGTTGAAAAAAAGTGCCAAATAGATAACATTTCATACCAATAATTGATATAAGAAATAAAACATTAAATATATAGTTTAAAGCGTCAAAATGACATGTAATAATTTTCAGCCTTTTTATTAAAAATGGTTTTAATTTTGACTCTGTCTTTAAAAGCTTCAACTTTAAACTATATAATACATTACTATGCTTAGGATTGAACACTAAAATATGCTCAATGACTCATATATGGTAGCAACAGCCAAATTGTAAGGCATTTACACGGAAATTTCACCAATTACAGATTTTTTTCCCCTGCCACTCTGGCATCAAACACTTGCCAAAACCATTCTCTGTTACTGCAGCTTCTTGTCAGAGAAATGCTTCTGCACTCGTGTGTTCCAGCAATACATTCTAGAATCCTTGGGTGATGCCTGCCATCTCCTCATGGGCTGGGATCTAGAAGTCTCCGTACCTTTTACCTAGATTAGAAGTTTTATGGACATTCGTTAGTTTGTTGTGTATTTAGCAGCAGAAACAATTTTGTTTTCCAAGAGGAAATCGTACCAGGAACTCCAGGGGCTCGGGGCTGGGCCCATGGGAGGGGCCGAGGAAGGCGGTGGGATGGAGTAACACTTGTGTTTGTGCGTTTGTTCCGCTACCTGTATCTGTGGCTCTTAGCAAGAGAGTGGCCTCTCTGGGACCCCGAGCTTCCTCGTCTCTACTCGTTGTGAGATTTCTGTTAGGTTTTTATTTATTTATTTATTTCAGAATATTATGGGAGTACAAACATTTTATGATCACTGTGCGATTTTAAGAAAATCCATAATTGCTTCGAGGCTTACCTTCCTCATCCGTAAAATCGGGATAAATATTCGCACCTCCCTGACCAGGTTGTTGGGAGGATGGAGAGGTAACGCCCACAATGCTCGCAGCACGGTGCCCGGCACATGTGCTAAGAATGAGACCACAGACCACCTGCTTCCTCCTTCCTCCCTGCAGCTGTTCATTCCCTGCTTCCTCCAATCTTCATTTTTAGTCCCATCGATGGAAAATAATTTGGCCGGTTTGGTTTTGACTCCAAACGCTCTGATCTGACCTTCCCATATTATCTCGCTCCGCCGAGACCTCTGCTAGTGTCCTGGACACGTGTGGTCTTTGTCCAGCATCAAGGGCCCGTCTCTGGCCATCACTGCCCCGATGTTCCTTAGTCTTAATGGGATTGCAAAGCCGAGTCTTTGGGCAGCAGGTGAGCATCGGACCCACGTGCGGCGGACCAGGTGCTCTCTCCTGGCCATTTAAATCTCGAAGGAAGACACTTAGCGCTTTTCAGACAAGAGCCTTCCGCTAAATTCTTATTAGCGCTTCAGCACCTGGAGGCTGTTTCTGTAACCTGCACTCGAGGTGACATCACTCGAATCAGGCCTCTCGCTCCCCTTAGCTCTGAGTGTGACCATCTGGGGGCAGAGTGCGTTTTCTCACAGACCTGGCCTTTGTCACCCACCTGGCAAGAACACCACTGGGAGACCAGCTGGGGTGAAAACCGCCTCTAGGACTGTGAGCATGATCAGCCTCATCGGCGGCTATTAGTTCTCCTTCCAGAAAAGTCTCTCTCTGTCTGCCAGTCCTTCTAGCTTTATTTTCTTTTGCACAGAAAACCCTCTTTATGTCTTTATGACCCTCTGCTTCCGAAGAACCTCACTCTCGTATGACAAGCACCGTCTTTCTCAAAATAAAACTTCCGATGCTCCATGGACACACAACTTAAATGATACGTAATCATAGGAATATTTTCATTAGATCCTTTATTATTATTAATTTTTAAGAAATGAGCAGCCTTCTTGTTCTGGGACAGTGGGGCTCCTTCTGCTCTTAGAAGTTTCCGGTTATTCCCACTCTCCGCCCAGCACCGCCCCCCTTTGGTAAAAGATTAGATACGCAGAGCACCTTTTTATTTTTTTTAACGCGGTGCCAGCGCGCATCTCTGACAAAGCGGTGACGTGCGTCTCTGTCCAAACTGACTCGTGACGTCATTCCTGGCAGTTGGGGACAGCGCCGTAACCCAGCTCTGACCAATGAGATGTGTTTTGCTGAGACTTTCTGTTTCTTTGCTGCGGCTGTTTTCATCTGTTTCAAACATGTTCATAACTGCTCACTGAAGCATTTTCAGCATGTTTCAAAATCTTTTCCAGATATTGCTAACGTCTCTTTCATCTCAGTGTCAGCATCTATTGATTTTCTTTCATTCATTTTGAGATATTCCTGGTTCTTGGGGTGACAAGTGATTTTTGATTGAATTCTGGACATTTTAATACTATGTTATAAGATCCTGGATCTTATGTAAACCTACTTTACCTGTCTTGTCTTTTTTTAAAAACACCAGGGCAGCAGGGGAGGAAGGGGCGGGTGCTCCCTGTTACAGCTGGATGGAGGCAGGAGCGCAGCTTCCCCGCTCAACCTCTGTTGCCACCTGAAGTGGGGGAGGGGGTGCCTGTCTCTTGCTGGGCAGGGGCGGGAGTTCCAGCTCCCCCCTTGGTCTTTCTGACAGTGGGGGATGGGGGCTCATTAACAGCTGGTGGTGATGAAAGTCGTCTCTCCCTACTTGGTCTCTGACGCTTCCACTTAATGAATAGTAAATATATTTTCTCTTCCTTATGATTTTCTTGATGATATTTTTTTCTCTAGATTATTTTATAGTAAGAATACAGTATATAATACATGTAACATAAAAATACATGTTAATAGACTGTTTATATTATTGGTAAGGCTATTAGTAGTTAAGCAGTAGTTAAGTTTTTGGGAAGTTAAAAGTTACACATGGGTTTTTGGCTGCACTAGGGAGTTAGCACCTCTAACCCCCAGATTGTTCAGTGGTCAACTGTGTGTATATCTGTACATCTCTCTATATATTTATATACTGTATAAATATATATATCTTTTTATAACCTATAAAATCCTACAGATAAAAAGTATTTTTACTAATAATATTGGATCTGAAATGAAGTTTTATTTTAAATGTAAGTCTTGTTTATATTTATCCCAGATCACCTACGATGATGACTTACTGTCTTTTGAATGGAAACAATGTATGGAAGACAAATTTATGAAAAGATGCATATTTCTCAAAACTCAAAGATGTCTGTGTAATATTGAACCTATGGATGAATTAAAGATATTTGTGGTAAGGGGAGAAGAATCGAGACAAAAGAGAAGATGAGATTCCTGGGATAATTACTACTTACTGATTCATCAACTCACGTACCAAATGAGCTTTGTGTCTGACAGAGTTTAACTAGGCTGTAAACAACAGCAAGCATGTAGAGATTTGTCTACCTCCTATTGTTAAAAACAGAACCTAATAGTATATTATCCTAATTTGTAGACATGTTGACTAATGGCTGCTGCTCTTTTTCATTAGAGTACATGTCTCAGTTCCCATCAGGATATGTCCTTTAGGGGGATACTAGATGAGAGAACGGGGCTATCTCTGGGATTGAGTTATCATTTGGTGGTGTAGATGCTGTACTGTGGGGGAAGGCAGTGTGGGCAAGCGTTGCTTGTGGGGTGATCCTTGTTCTTCCACTTACTAGCTGGGTAACTGGGCAAATCTCTTCAAGTTTCTTGGCTTCATTTACTCACTTACAAAAATGCTGGGGTAGATCTTCTGTAATCTGCCTTCCACTGTGGCGATAACCTTACTCCAGTGGTCACGTTGGAAACCCCATTTCCTGCATGACCCGTGAATGCGTTAATTGGGCACCCATGTTTTACCTGTTGAGTACTAAAGTCTTACAAGGTCACCAGATGTCTTAGCCTGTAACTCTTCTCACTTTAGGATGGAAACATTTGGACCTCAAAATGGAGAAAGAATAGTTCCCTGCTATTGAGGTTATGTCTGGAAATGCAATGCGGAGAATTAGGAAAATATTCAGACAGCTTGATTTTAATTTTCTTTAATTTTCTAGTTAATATTTATTAGCTGGGTAGTTACCACTATTTTCTGCTTCCCTTGTTATATAGAAGGAAATGTGAACTTTATGTCCCAGTGTGAATCTTTCATAAAAGAAGTCCAATTTGGGATATTTCTTCCTTTTTCTGATGGCTGATAGGAGATGCTAGCGTTGCTGTAAAATGTAAGGAGAGCCTTCCTGGAAAATAATTTAGTAATATGTATTGAGTCTTAAAAGTATGCATGTCTTTTGAACTGGTGTAAGTCCTCATCTATTAATTTATTTTAAAGACATGGTAATTAATAGTAGTTAAGCAGTAAAGTTTTTGGGGAGTCAAAAGTTATACATGAATTTTTGACAGCACTAGGGAGTTGGTACCTCCAACCCCCACACTGTTCAGTGGTCAACTGTGTGTATATCTGTGTATCTCTCTGTGTATATAAAAATATATATATTTTTATAATCTACAAAACTTACGCACACATATATGTATCATAGCATTGTTTACATAGATTTTGGGGTCATCTTTAACATTTAGCAGTGAGGAAATGGCTAAAAAATTATGGTACTTCAGTAGACTATTATGATGCAACAAAAACAATGTTAACAGGATGTATAAAACCACAGATACATTTTTAATGCAACAAGAGACAACAAGCAAACAACAAACGTTGAGTGCATTTGCTTGTAACTCTGTAAAACAAGATGTGCTACCAATTAGTGTGAATTCAGATAATATACCACGTGCTTTATAATTATCTCATTAAATATTCACAGCAACCCTTAGGCCAGTTACATAATTCCCATTTTACAGTTGAGGAAACTAAAGTTTAGAAAAATTCAGTAACTTGTTCAAGTTTACAGAGCTGGGAAGTGGCAGAGCTGGGACTTGAACCCCCCGTGTCTGATTCTAAAGCTTTTTTTCTAGGTCCGGGGCGCTGAGGCCTGGAAGTGTCATGTCCACATGGTGGAGTCTCTCCAGCACCCTTGGTTACCCCTTTAGTGACCGGAGGCCGGAGATATTTAACAGTCTTCTGCGCAGGGGCCCACAATTGAGAGGGGTGAGCGGGACAGAGCCCAGGCAGCTTGGCCAGCAGGTGGGCACACCGAGCCAGGGACCGGTGGGCCTCCCCCAGCGGCTGCACGGATGGAGGAGGAGGGATCCGAGGACCGTGGGGATCTGGCTCATGGACTCGGGGGACCCGGACTGAGGAAGACGCGGGAGCAGGGCCTGGGGAACGGGCAGGGCTCTGCCTGTGGGCCTGGCACCTGGGAGAGCTGGTGCAGGTGGAAGGGCAAACACAAATTAGAACACAGGCTTTTGTGCTCCCTGAGGAAACTAAGGGAAGAGTAACCTCACCCCTGCCCCCCCAGAATTTTGTTTTCTCTCTCTCTCAAATGTATGCAAGTTTTTTTAATGGCCAAATAAGCCTACGGCCAGTCTCAACTCAGGAAACTCAGCGTTTCCTGGGAGCCACCTCTTTGAAATGTAATTGTCAAAGGACGTAGGGGCCCACTCTTCAGTTTCCTGGGAGGACAGGAGCCTAACTTGTCACCTGACTCCAAATCCCAAAACCCACCTGCATGGGTGAGTTGTAGCCACTTATCACTGTGAAGGAGTGAGGGTCTGCCTTTGCGATCCTTTCAGCGGGTCGCCTGGAATGCGCAGCACATTCTGGTTTGGTGCTTATTCACTCATAAAATGGTTTTCTTTCTTTTCTTAAAAAAATAACGCTTTGGTTGTACAGTTTCCTATGAATTATTTTAAAACATTATGAAAATTAATAGCTGAAACACCTAAGGGGATAGGAGATAACTCCTCTATCTTTGCAGACACGCTTTTGAGTTGCAAGGCGGGCTGCACAGCTCGGGATGGCTGGCGCTCCTGGCGCACTCCCGGAGCCCAGATCCTCCAAAGGGGGAGAAAGTTTCCTCTGGCTTTTCTCCAAAGAGCAACAGCATTCTTTTCCCAAGAAGAGATCGAGTGACTGGCTCCATGACCGCAGCAGGAACAAATTGCTATTCTTTGGAAAGCTCTTGGCCTTCAAGGATCACTGGGGAAAGGACAGTTCCAGCGTTAACGCTTCAGCCAGGACGCCTCGCAGTCCTTCATTCCTTTCTTCTTTTTTTAACATCTGCATGTGGATGCAATAAAAGTGTGCTGGGTCGCTGGGCGCTGGGAGGAGAGGAAGAGCCCGGGCGCTGTAATTGAGCTGTTATTGCCGGCCTCTCCGGCACGCATTAGCTGAATAAAACATGCAGTCAATAAAACACAACAAAACAATAAAACTAAGCCCTTTGGTGCTCTCTCATTGGGTGTTATGCAACCCAGAAACCTGCGGCCATAAAAAGGAGAATGCGGGAAACTTTACACTTGCAAGAACAAAGACATTCAGGCCCTAGGTCGAAAATAGCGCCGGCTGCGCTCACACTGCATTCACCGGGCACCTGGAAGCAGTTAGCTCTGCCAGCTGCGCCGGCTTCGGCCGCTCCAGCGCTCACAGGCCCTCCGTGAGATCTTGTTAGGAACATGCATGGAAATGTGCTTTTCATTAGGAGAGCCATTGATCCTATCCACAAAGATACATTTCTTTTAAATGATAAATGTGTTAGCCACGGGCAGAAAGATCATTTGCAGTCCTTCCCCTTCTGGGGGGAAAAACCCCAGGGTTTGGAACTGCTGTAGGGTGCCAATACCTCTAGGCAGTGATTCAAGAAAGTGGTCTCTTGACCAGTGGAAAATTGCAAATCCAACCTCAACGCTTTCCTAGTCTGGTTAAGACCAAAAGAAAATGGGAAGTTTTTATTGCCAGTGCCTTGTTAGGACTTGCTGTTAAGTAGGCCAATGCAATTTGTCTATTTTAGGTTTTAGAAGCATTTGTTCTCCCCACAAGAGATATTTTAAATACCTTCACGATGAAGATTGCAGTCCCAAAGAGTTATTAAAACATCTTTTGGCCTATTTTAAAGCAAAGGTGGTGGTCGATAATGCGGACGACCGATAGTGGAGCTCCCACTCTGAACCTCAGCGGTGCCCGTCCCGGGGTTCACACGTGCCTCGGTACAACCGGGGAGCTTTGGGGCAGGCCAAAGGCTTGAGGGATTGAGGACCCAGGACACAGCTCGCCCTAATGGGAAAGAATCAGATTTAAAGAAAGAGAATGATCTTGGCCGAGTAACAGAAACTGAGTCATCGGTGAGGACGAGCCGCCCTGAGCCAAGCCTGGTGCATTTTCGCTGGCATCTGTCTCCCAGCCTGGCGTCGACCGGATTCGTGTCTGAGTGGTCCGGTGGAAAACGGAGAGCCAGCTCCCCAGAAAGTGACAGTTCGGTAGAGAGTCTGCAGGACACGGGGTCACAGACAGATCCGGGGTGTAGACTACACAGGGGCGAGTGGGCTCCTCTGCGCAGGCGCCGGCCCGTGCTGGGCTGCTGAGCGGAGGGTGGAACAAACCGCGGCTGGCACAGCAGAACGTGCTGGAGTTTTTGTAAGTGCTCCTGAGAACTTTCCTGGCTCTTCCAAAACGGACTGGGCACATCTGGGTGTGCAAATGTGTTTATGGTGTTTGTGGGGGTAGGGGCGGACTTTGCCATGGGCCGCAGTCCCATATGGGGGGAAGGAAAGAACCATGGGCTACATTGTTTTTCCTTTTTAGCATTAGTCTTGGTAAGAATTGTAAGCACTCTGAAAAGAGCCCATATTCATATTTCGCAAAGGTGTCAAAGTTGTTTGAGCTTGGATAGATAAATAGGCTACAGTGGTTATTGAACTTGTTCTGATGGATTTATCCCATTGCTAAACTTTACGCTCTGAAATGCCGCCTGCACACAGGTGCCTGATGGACCCTCGAGCCCCAGAGGATTTTAAAGGAATAACTTCTCCATATTTCTGTGCCGCAGCATGTGGAAAATGTCTTTGCTGCATAAGACCTAAGTATTTGTGCTATTTCATCATAAAGAGAGAGGCGGGTGCCGCATGCTGAATTCCATTTCTTACGCACACAAGCCGTGAATCGCGCTTCCTACCCGCTGCCTGACCCCTCAGTGTTCACTTTGTAATACCGGCTGAAGAAAATTCCCCTGATTTTCCCTCGTCCGCTCTGAATAAAAGAAAACACAGATGTCCTTGTACATATCAGTGAAGGGTTCCTAGAGGTCATTTTCACTTGGTGCATGGAGAAACTATCACCAAATGAAGAAACCACTCAGTAAAAATGGTTCTGCAGCACAGACAAGCAATAAGAGTGCAACTTGTTGGCCAAACCTTTTATTCTTAAGATCCTAAAGTCCCACATCCCCGATCTACATTGCATGTCTCGCAAGCTTCTCTTTCACAATCTTAACTGCATCATTTTTCACGTGGAGAAATTTTAGTTTTATCTGTAAACATTTTTCATCCATCCATCTATCCCATCCATCCACCCATCCATCCACCTACCCACCCATCCACCCACCCATCCACTCATCCATCCACCCACCCATCCATCCATCCATCCACCCATCCATTCACCCACCCATCCATCCACCCATCTACCCACCCACCCATCCACCACCCATCCACTCATCCACCCATCCATCCACCCATCTACCTACCCACCCATCCACCCACCCATCCATCCGTCTATCCACCCATCCATCCACTCACCCACCCATCCATCCGTCTATCCACCCACCCATCCACCACCCATCCACTCATCCACCCATCCACCCACCCATCCACTCATCCACCCACCCATCCATCCATCTATCCACCCATCCATCCACTCACCCACCCATCCACCCACCCACCCATCCATCCATCCATCCACTCCTCCACCCATCCATCCACCCATCTACCTACCCACCCATCCACCCACCCAACCACACATCCACCCACCCAACCAACCCTAGGTCGAAACACCCAACCAACCACACACCCACCCCACCAACCCCCCAACCAAACAAACAACCAA
>CAUYSK010122478.1:0-46336 GCA_963575035.1 Avahi laniger
AAAAAAAAAAGATCATAACCCTTGTAAAATAATGTCTTAGAGCACATAAAACTGATACAGTATGAGTTCCTATTTTATAACTAGTTTTTTTCTTGATTTAAATTATAGGATTTTACGTAAAAAAATTTAAGCAAATTCTTACTACTGTTTAAGATATTTGAAAACAGATCACAAAGTTACTACTGTTTAAAATTTCTTAAATATATCTATACCCCTTTTTATTTTTTAACAGTAGAGGCAACATTTTAGAGAATATTTTTCTTCTTCTTAGTTAGTGATTTCAAAACTGTTATCAAATTTAGACTCTGCAGAATGGTATTTTCCAGCTTTTCTGTTATCATAGTTAATTTGTTGGTTTTATTGGTTTTTCCTGTTTTAACATCCAAGTCAATTTTTTATTTCTGTGAAAGTACTTGAATACATGTTTATTGTGCTTTGTTTATTCCTGAATTTGTAGCCATTTTATATCTTTGCATTATCCTAGGGGCATCATCCCAGTAGCTGAAAAACATTAAGAAGCAAAACTGTACCATAGACCCTTTGGCAATGATAGAAATATCCTAGATTTGCATTATCTGGCCTGGTACCCACAAGCTACATGTGGCTATTAAACACTTGACATGTGGCTAGTACAACAGAGGCTTTAAAATTTTAACTTTATTTAATGTTAATTTAATCTAAATAGGCATATGTGGCTAGTGGCTGCTGTAATGGATGATATAGCTAAAGAAACTCCAGGGCTTGTTTTTTATTTTTTCGTTTTCACAGAAACTGAACAGGTTTATGATTTAAAGGTCATTGTGAAAGATTCACTAGATCTTTGAATAAATGATCAAACTCATTTATTCCCAAGAAGAAAATATTAGCTTTATCTTTAGCTAAAGAGAGGGAAACATGGCAGTATCAGTGCAGCCACAGGTTATTTTCACTCATAATATAGAACAATCCTTGAATTTTTCTATTCCAGTAGCACCTGTTGAGAAAGTATATCTGTTCTAGTTTTATTTTGTTTTTTTGACATTGAAGAAAATGGGCAGAAGAAAACTAAAAATATCTTATTTTGTATTGCGCTTGGTATTTTTTACATTTTTATGTGTTATTTTTTCAAAACTTTTTAACAAGGGAAAAAGCTATGGCCTGGAATTGACATTATTCTCAGTTGTGAGGAGACAATACTTCTCAGCATGAGAGAAACCTTGTGATTGAGAAGGGGCTGTGGAAAGGATGACTCAAAGATTAGTTGGTAAAAGGCAGTTATAGGATTTGGCAACTGTTTGAATGCTGGCTCCTAAGATAAAGAGTCAAAGACAACCATGAATCTGAGCCAGGGTTAACACTGTGTGTGGTGATTTTATAACCTACAGAGGAAAGTGAGGAGGAACAGCTGGTTTGGGGCGGAAAATTAGTTTTAAACATGTTGATTTTAAGCTGATAATTATTGCATCCAGATGATGTCACAAAACACCCCAAAGCCAGAATGAAGGGCAGAGAAGAGCTAGCTCTTCATTAGATGTAAAAGGTTCAGGAGGCAGTTGCGTGGCTTGCTCATTTTCATATCACATGCCCCTTTTTTCTCCTCACCCAATCCATTATCTTCCCCCTAATATGGTGACCATAACAAATTTCATTAGAATTTTGTGTAAAGAAGATGGAAGCATGGAAGAGAACACTCACTTGAGAGAATAAATATTTATGAAAACAGAATTGCAAGGAACATCTAGACAAAGTGTAAAAGTAAATGACCAAAGAAGTTAGCGTATTGGGTGGTTCAGTGTTATGGAAGCTGAGGAAGGAGAGAGTTGCCCGGAAAGAGGTAGATGTGAATTGTGCAAGGAGGTAAGAAGGCTCCCCTGTGACCTGAAGACTGTGCTTACATAAAAGCAGAAAGGTGGTTCTCAGAAGCTGGGGAAAGGGGGAAATGCGGAGTTGCTGTGCAATGGGTATCAAGTTTCAGTTACACAAGATGAAAAGTCCTAGACCCCGTCTCTACTAAAAAAATAGAAAGAAATTAGCTGGACAACTAAAAATATATATATAAAAAAATTAGCCAGGCGTAGTGTGGCACATATCCTCCTGCCTCAGCCTCCCGAGTAGCTGGGACTACAGGCATGCACTGCCATGCCTGATTAGTTTTTTCTATATATTTTTAGTTGTCCAATTAATTTCTTTCTATTTTTAGTAGAGACGGGGTCTCGCTCTTGCTCAAGCTGGTCTCGAACTCCTGAGCTCAAACAATCCGCCCGCCTCAGCCTCCCAGAGAGCTAGGATTGCAGGCGTGAGCCACCGCGCCCGGCCAACTTTATTTAACTTTAATTAATTTAAATTTAGCCGTACATGTCTGATGGTTACCCTATTGGGCAACATAAGTCCAGAGATTCCAGAAAAGTTAATCAGAGTATGAATTAAGTAGAAACTCGGTCCTTGAGCATTTTGAATTTGAAAGAAAAGTTGAGGGAAGGTATTACAATTTGGTCAGAGTTCCAGCTTATGGTTTTAAAATGAATCTTTTGGATTTAGTGCTGTCCTACTTCTTTTCTATTTGATCTTACTGACTTTAAAAACATACAGAGATATGAAGTGGATAGAAAAAAAATTTCATAGTAAAATGAGCTTATAGTAGAATTTATGAACTGCTCTGATCATTTTTAAAATTATTTTTCACCTTCATATAAATATACGAAGCAGCCAACTAAGTAGTAGAGTCCTCAAGAAAAGATGTTCCTTATACAGAAGTAGGAACTGGGCTGATCATTGCAAAAGTGATGACATTTTAAAAATAAGTTGAAGAAGGATACATGATGGCAAAACTAAAAAGTTGTGTTAGTTTTCCCTTATGTTCAGTATGTAAATTCATCTCTTAGGTCGGATTATATCATCTCTCCCCTGGACTGTTACCATAACTTCCCAGCTGTTTTTTCTTTTTTTCCCTCTCAGGCCGAGGGGCTATATCACCTCCAGAATTGTATTATTAAAAATACAGATCTGATACATCTCCACTTAAGAATTTTGTATACAAATAAGCATATAATAAAAAATTTCCAACATGTCTTTGGATGCTGTTTTTCATTATTGAAATTAGGAGGTTAATGGACGTTTTCTCAACTGATGAAAATAAAATTGGTAAAACATTTTTTTCATTAGCATATTGGCAGTAATCAAGAAGTTTAAAGATATTTATAACCCGAACCCCAGTAAATTCACCTCTGGGAATCTTCCTAAAGAAACTATCTTAAATACCACAGAATATGTCTCAAATCTCTTTATGTGAAGATGTTCATCATAGCATTATTTATAACAGTGAAAACTGTACATAACTTAAATGTTCAACAATCATGAAATGACTCAGTAAATGATAGTTGCTAAAATGTTGTCTTCCCACATCATGTTCTGTACGCATCTGCTTCAGTACGTATCCTATGGTATAGTTAGTTGCATGCATTTCTGCCAGTCTAATCTTTACTTGTGTCCCCACTGTGCCTAGCACATGGCGAATGCTTAATGAATGTTTGCTAAATAAATGAACAAATCAAGGTTGACGCAAGCAAAATTGAGTTTAAGTTGCTTCTTACAAATTGGTAAAGACTAAGAGGTGTTATATTCATTTAAGTACGGGAGCTTCCATCTCCATTCATAATGAAAAGGTGTTTCAAATTTAAACCTCTCCTGTCCCAGAAAATATTTTTGTAGATAAAATAATAATATCAAACATTTAAAGGTAAATTCAGTTGTGAATTATATCAAATTATGACTTTATAAATAAATCACATTAGTAATAAATCATTTTGTATCTCCTGGTACAATTTTTTTCTTAATTCTGCTCCTTGGATTGAAAGCCTGGTATATTGTAATGTAAAAGATTTTATGTTTTTTTCTCCCCTGTGTTTTCTCTAAATTTTATGTATTTTTATTAAAATCTCCACTTATCTGCCTGTTATATTTTTCTCCTCAAACCTATGATTTTTCCTCATAATCAGTTTCTCTAGCTGTTTTGTTTATGTGAAGTGATCAATTGTCCAGAAAATTGCTTTTCACATACTAGTTCATTTAGATATACAGAAAATGTTTGAAATTTTGTTTTCTGTAATTTACCGAAGCCAGCAAAGGGAAAAAATCAGTTATTTCCTTTTATTTTTCTGGATAAATCTTGATTATGGTTGATGTAGACAAGAAATACCAATATTAGAATTCTGAATTAATCCTTTTAACATGCAGTCCTTTAGTGTGATTGACCAGTATGGAGACCTATTTGTCTTTACCTTATAAACATAACCTAGATGCCTAGTTATTTCCAAAACTTTACCGGTTTTAAGGTTATCATTATTTAATATATTTATTTCAATAGAACCCTGAAAACTGATGAAGACTATGTGTTAAGCTCATGAGGGCAGGGACGATATCTGTTTTCTTCACCTTGTATTCTCAAAGTCTATCACAATATCTGATTAGGCTCTCAGGAAATCGTTGTTGGATGCCTGACTGCCTACTTTTGCCATGTTGTTCTGTAACTGTAAAGGACTTCGTAAAGTTTGCAAAATAAAAGATTTAAGGGATTTAAGTAATTACTTTGTGTCGTAGGCTTTTTGATAGTAAGGAACAAGGAAGACTGAGGTCATCTACTAATGGAGGGAGAAGGGGGAGAGGAGGAGAGAATTGGAGAAAGAATTTTCCTCACAGGGGCAGGTATCTGTTGATACCTCCCTGGTGCTTCTTCGTTGTTTCTTCTTTGTCTCTACTTCTGAGTGGTATTTTGTTTCTCTTCTCTCTGTCAGATTGTCTTACTTTCCTATAAGTCTAGTACATAGTCCTGAGAGAACCTTACTGGTCCAGCTAGTTACCCTCAACTCTATTTGGACATAACTTGTACATTAAGGCACCCGTGGGCTCCGAACTACCTTCTATTTTGACTAGTTGGAATCTTGGTTTAGTCAGCTGTGGCCAGGAGACAGAGTCATATGAAATAGATATTGCTACTCTCAAATAAGGAACCAGCTAGAGCTCCTTTCTTGGCTTAGAAGTTTCCTCAGGAGGATTTGGTGGCACCTAAAGCTTAACACATTCTTTTGCAATATACACGTGTTCCCACGTTCCTTAATTTTCTCACTCAGTCTGTATAATCTTTATAAACCATGACATAGTCCATAGTTTTATGTTATGGCTTTGTAGGGCTTTTTTTTCCCCAGAAATTTAGACTATTACTTTTATTATAGAAAATTAAGTGGCCATTTCTCCCATCTCTTCTCCTGGCTAAGAAAGAGTTCAAAGCATGAGAGCCTCCTTCTGACTATCCCTGCTCCTAAACATGCCTATGGAGAAGGAAGGAAGCTATTCCCTGATAGGAATTTTTGTGGCTTAAATCACACTTGAACAAGGACACTGAAATATTTTTCAAAAAAAATTTAATGAAAAATTTCAAAACTTAACAAAATACAGCATTCAGACATACCATTTGTGATCTACCTGTTGTTAACACTAACAGAATAGCAAGTGGAACAATTGGAATTACTGTATTACTGTATTACTTCATTTCTTAAACTAACCTCTACTTCTCCAATTTTTATATTTTTCTTAAAGTTTCAGAACTTGATCTTAGATATTTTTATGCTATTTTATTTAGAAAAAAGCCTACAGGCCAGGTAATTGCTTTGGAGAGTTATATGTAATCCTCTTTGAATTTAACCTTTCCTTTAGCTTTCAAATTGAAAGGGTAGTAATATACTATTAGATACAATTTTATTACAGAGGTTAATGGTTTTCAGTCATGTCAACTGTAGGCTACAGATCTATGGTGATACAGAATATGAACTCAGGGAAATGACATTTTGAGGAACCCGTGGTGCACCTAGCTCTGTGGGAGGCATTTGACCCATTATCTCATCCATACGATGCACTTATAGGTTTTCTTTAATCTGAGAATAAACATTTACTCTGGTTTCACAGGATTCTATTTATTTATTTATTCTATTTATTGTAGTACCTTAGCAATATATGTATACAAATTTAACTTTTCTTAGAAAGTCATTAATACATAAAACTTTTCTTTTAAAAATAGGATAAAAGAATCAGAGTATCTCAACCCTTGACAAGAGGACCAAGTGCCTTTATTCCAGAGAAGGAAGTAAGTTCATCTGTCTTAAAGTATATAAAGTCCGATTTTAAAAAATTACTTGATTGTATCAAAGAATATCTCCATTTTTAATATGAAAATAAAAAATGTATTTTGCTCTTGGGTTTCTTATTCACATGTCAGAAAATCACGGAGATAATTTCTTTTCAGCTTCACTTACAAGTTTGAGTGTATAATAATCTGTCTTCTTATTTTAAAGTTAGATAGTACTACAAGGTTAGAAAATATAAATTTAACCATATGTGATTTCATATATAACTTTTCTGAACAAAGTGGCTAAGAATAATAAAATTTAATGTTAACCTGAAGATTTTAAGTTTTAAAATGGCCACTGTTTCATGGTGATTATAGGTTACATAAATGTTACGAAAAGATATTTTGAAATGAAAAAGTAAGTGTCCCAACTAAACTTATCAGATAAAACATGATATTACATAAATAGTAGTTACTCTTTTCACTTGGTTCTAAGTTTTTGATTGGACAGAATTTCACAGAATCTCCCATACAATTCTGCACCTTTTGTGAGGATGGGGAGTCAAGATGGTAAATGCCAGGAAAGAGAGGTTATAAAATGACACAAAGGACATTATAATCAGTACAAAGTTTGTGCCTGTTTTGTGGGTATACATCTCTTTGAAGGATCACAGCAGTGTGTAGGACCTTCTTAGATTCCTGGACACCTCTCAGAAATATTTGGGCTAAGAAAAATTTAAAAACCACTAATTGAGTTTTTCTTTACTTTAAGGAGTTATTAGCTCATATTGTATACAGTTTTACTATGTACTGATTCACTATTTACTGCAAAAATATCATTTATCTTACAGTAGCAGAATTATTCCTATAGTGTCCTAAAATTAGTTAACAAATATTTATAGATCATCTATTTTGTGCCAGTCTTGGCACAAAGTCTTGGCATTGTCTTAAAAGAAGGGACTGGTAGAATTAGAATAATACCAGATCATTGCCAGAGTCAGCAGTTCTTTTTATATTCATATCATTTTTTTAGTGACCTTACCATTTAAGTGAAAATCCAAGAGAGAGTAATGTTTCAGGAGCTCAGCGTCAATAGCTGATCTGGGTGATAACCACACATTAGAGAATCTGCGGTGCTTATGCCTCTTTCCTTTGTACAGTTTGGGGCTGCTCTTCATTGCCTCTTATTCATAAAGACTTTCTGAAGCACAGTCATTTTCACTGTATATATTTGAAGATAATCTGGTTTTCAAGATCTGTTGCATCATATGAATCTATTAATGTATCCTAGGCATCCAGTTAGACACAAGAAACTTCTGCTGGGGAAAGCAAAACAACAATAACAAATATTCTGTCCCTAATTACATGTGGTTCATCTGGATCCTTTTATATTTTTAACTGTCATCTTCGTCTCTGTAGTTGATGACATGGGGGAAAATGGGCAAATACTTGGCTCTATAATGAGTTACACCATTGTAATTAACATTTCCTCACAATTTACACTTTCAAACATATTTTCCTGGGGATTAAACTTCCCTAAATCAGTAGTGCCTTTGTAAAACGTGTTCTTATTTTTCAGAAAAGACTGTGAAAGGGAGCTCTGAAGAGTAAACCGAGTTTCTTAATAGCACTGTGGATCTTTGGAAAACCATTAGTCTGGGCTTTAGGAGATCTGGATTCTAGACCAGGCTCTGCATTAATAAGGTGCATGAGCTTGAATTTAATTTTGAATCTATTTCCTTATCTCTAAAATAAAAAAACATATTCTTCTTAAGTCTAGAATTCTAATTCTAAAATACAAATAAATAATGAACCAGTGCTAGAATTATGCATTTCATGTCCATTAATACCCACAGAGTTGGGTCCTTCCAGAAGGTGCTAATAAGCTCTTAACACCTTCAGAGCCAGTTCTTGGTGTGATGCCCAAACTATTATTGTGTATAAAAGCTATATTTCAATAATCTATTTTTGAAAAAGCTCTTTTGATTCCCTAGGGTGGAAGATGTCCATTTTAATAACTTTCCTTGTTTTTAGTAATTAATATGATAGGCTCAAAATAGAAATGACAATCTTCTAGTGTCCTTATTAATTTTTCAATTAACACTTTCTCACAAATTATCATATATCCCTATGTCCCTAAAAAGACTTCAGGAAGCTTTTTTCTTTATGTTGAATAACAAAAGCAAACAAAAGATCAGACTGAAAATATTTGTCTAAAAATTATGTGGTCAATTATCTTCATAGGCTGATGAGCTGAAATTGTAAATGTATGTAATCAAACGCTGCTGCTTTTGCCTCACCGCAGATTGGTGTGAAAATGGTCAGGCAAGGGCGCTCTGGAAAATCTGCCTAATGTGCCTGGAAACACAGATGGAAGCTTCTTTTCTTCAATTTCATAGTTGTGTGTATAATGCTTGATAATTTAACATTTGTTGTTTAATAAATTGTGGTACCAGAGCCAAAAATGAATGGTACTTTCTTTTTTTATTTCTGTTTCTAGTATGAGCAACTGCATAATTTCAGTGTCTGTTAATATCAAATGAATATTCATTTGCTTCAATAGTGGCATGATTTATGTAAACCAAGGGTGTATTTATGTTTCAATAGTTATTTTGTTTTGTGTTTCTTGGTTATAAGGTTGTCCAAGCAAACACAGTGGATGAACGTACTAACTTTCTTGTGGAAGAATATTCTACATCTGGTCGTCTGGACAACATCACACAGGTCATGAGTTTACACACTCAGTACCTGGAGTCTTTCTTGCGGAGCCAGTTTTACATGTTGCGCATGGATGGTCCCCTTCCTTTACCATATAGGCACTACATTGCAATAATGGTAGGTGCTTAATTTCCTATTTTTTCCTATTTTCAGATAACATCTTCCTCACTTGTTCTTTCTCCTTTCTAAAATTAGAGTGAGTGTGTGTGTGTGTGTGTGTGTACATGTGTGTGTGTATAGAGCTACATGTAATTTTATAGACATAAGAATTGAGGAAACTGGTGGCCTTTTGGATACCAAGTCCCTTGGGTACATTTGGAATGCTTTAAGCCACTTAATGCACTGAATGTTTCTCACTGAATTTTTAGTAAAAATTTTATGATTAAAGATGCTTGTAGGGTCCAAAATAATATCCTACCAGTTTTGGTTTTGCTCTTGATGTCTTGTTTTTATTATTAATAAAAACACAAGTTGTTTGTGACATTACTTAAGTCATTTTATACTTGAAGGATATTGCTAATTTGGTGAAATAAGAGGACAGTATCAATCATCACTAATGGAGAATCCGGATAAGAGAAGAATTCTTAAATGAATTTTAACACTTCTAAATATAGTTCTTGCTACAAACTGGTTATTATAATATTATTGGCAGGTAGTAGGGGTTAGGGAGAAGAATTATAAATTGGGATGATAGGCAGCAGGATAGAGAAGGATAGAAAGAAACTGCTATCATTGACTGTTAATGGAGAAAAAGAAAAACAAGAACATGATGCAAGAGCCATATGTATTTAGAGAGGTTAGGGGAACAGCTGGGCTGACAGCTAGCAGAGCCAGCCAGGAGTTAGCAGATTAGGTTTTGCCACATTTGCTTTGATTATCTTTTTAATATTCTCACTGAAGTTTCACACAACAATAACAAAAAGCAGCATTCTGTGTTTTATTGAATGAGGAACTTGACTAAGACTATAATTTTAGCTTATGGTTTTGATGACAGTAAGACTGAAAGCAGACTTTGAATGCTCACAAGCTAAGAGACAAACAAGACAACAAGACGTAGAGAACAGAAACAATAAAACAATACATTTTGCTGAGAACAGCCCTGAGGAAAAGAGAGGTCAAAAATCTGCTTTGCATGGATTTATGAAATTGTCAGCATGAAGGCTGATTCTGACTGCAAAGGAAGGAAAGGATCAGTGAGCTTCAGCGTCAGTTGAGTGGGATGATGTACACAAATGTGACTAAAATCAGAGTTATCTTAAAGGATGTAAGAGAAGTACCCAAATTAGTATGAATTCTGAATTGATAGAGTATAAAGTTAATGAGATCTTATTATGTTTTAAATAGGACACAGTAGATATATTTACCATAGTGAAATGGACATGAATTTCCTTGACTGGAAAGTGGTCTCTGGCTTAATCTATATACCAACGTCTAAACGAGGCAGTAATTGCCTTTAAGTGACAATTATTTGCTTGTACAAGTATTGGCCTCATGTATTGATTCAAGAATCTATTGCAGCATTATGATAGATATTTTAGAAAGAAGATTCTATAGGAAAAGAGTTACTGGCTGTAAAACTTATTAACTCCATCTGAATTATTGTTTAAAAATAGTGGAATGAGACTTTCCCATGATTGTTTTATCAACAAATTATTTTCTTTGTGCTTTAGGCTGCAGCTAGACATCGCTGTTCTTATTTAATAAACATGCACGTGGATGAATTTTTGAAGACTGGAGGTATTCCTGAGTGGTTGAATGGTTTGGAATATGTGCCACAAAGACTGAAAAATCTTAATGAAATAAATAAGCTGCTAGCACATCGACCCTGGCTGATCACGAAAGAGCACATTCAGGTACTGAGGAGTTCTTTGAAATATAGAGGACTTTGCTTAGGACTTCATTTTAAACACTTGCATATTAAAAACTTGAAAAACAAAAACTATTATATTAATATGTGTAGAAAAGATAAATGTAGAAAGTCAGTGGGTTTAATATATGTACAAACAAATTATTCTCCTATTTAAGTAATCACTAATTAGCTTGTACAAGTACTTTGGTGAATGGCTATGAGAAAAGTTGGCTTCTCTTTATAAGCAGAACAAAGAAAATGACACTAACATGATAGGAGCCTGCATTCTAGTCTCTACTCTGTTACAAGTTTGTGCCCTTTAGTAAATTAACTTCTATGGGCCTCAGCTCCACCCTCTGTGGAATGAGAGGGCTAGATTAATGAGTTCTAAACTCCTTTCTAGTTTCTAACATTTCATAATGTTAAGATTCCCCAAAAACGATTTTGCAAATAAAAAAGTGATTTGCCAGCTGGTGTGTGAATGTCAAATGCCTTTAGAAACTAGAGCTTAGATGAGAAATAGAGTTATGATTGACTTAAAGTATTTGTATTTCAAAAGGAGTTTCCATCAAAGGCCTATAGGATGAGATCATTACATAATATGCTTAGCACTATGCTTGACACATGGTAACTAATCAATAAATAGGAGCTATCATCTAAATTATTATCAGTAGGATCCTTTGTTATTTAAAATCTCTTGTTTCTAATGCACAGAAATGTCCTTGTCTTAATTACTTTGTGCCAGATCCTTTGGTGGGTAAAGATGAAGACCCTAACCCTTGGATGTGCTTGGAGTCTAGGGGAGGAGATGCAGGGGGTAATGATAATAATCACAGCACAGTAGTGTATGAATGTGTGAATAAAGAGAATGGATCAGAAGGTTTGTTGAAAGAGGTGACATTTGAGGTTGGTCTTGATGAATAAGTGGGAGTTTTCAAGTAGAGGAGAGCATTTACAGAAAGAATAGAGCACGTAATGTTATATATTAGAAGAATAGCTAACAGCTTCAGGTTATTGAAGTGGAGGAATGTTTATATAAGGTGGGGGATGGGAAATGGGAAGAAAAGGAACTGGCAAGAATCATATTGAATGACCCAATCAATACCATATTAAAGAATTTGTTGGCGGGATGCGGTGGCTCATGCCTGTAATCCCAGCACTCTGGGAGGCTGAGGCGAGAGGATTGTTTGAGGCCAGGAGTTGAAGACCAGCCTAAGCAAGAGCAAGACTCCATCTCTACAAAATATAGAAAATTAGCCAGGTGGATGATTCATGCCTGTAGTCCCAGCTACTCTGGAGGCTGAGGCAGGAGAATTGCTTGAGCCCAGGAATTTGAGGTTGCAGTGAGCTATGATGCCACTGTACTTTAGCCCGGGCAACAGAGCAACACACTCTCAAAAAAAAAAAGAATTTGTATTTTATTCTCAGAAAGTTATGGTCTCCAAAGTTACGTTATGGTACCTCAGGGGGGTACACAAGACAGTCCTTGAAAATATTAGGAAATGCAGGGGGGAGGTATATAGTCTTAACCTTTTAAATTTCTGTATTTGTGTATTTTATATTAGTATTATAGTATATTTATATAACTATTCTATATAAAATATATCTTATAAGTATGTATTAATTTATAAATAAATATATATACTATAAGGGTTTGGTCCCCTAGTTATTACTGTTGGAAGTATATATGATCAAAAGAGCTTGAAGATGAATATCATAGAGAATCAAGAATCATTAAAGGTTTTTGTGCTGAGTTGTAATATAAATATACTTGGCGATGGAGAAGATAAATCACAAATTGTACAGACTAGAAGCAGGGAGGCCAGGCATAGTACTGCACCTGAGAGATGATGTTTTTAAAAAAAGTATGGGAAGATAAAGTGGAGAAGTGAGACTGCAGTGCTTACAGTGCATGAGAATAAGCAGGACTTGGTGACTGGCAGGATGTAAGGATGGAAAAAGGGGATGGAACAGGGGAATGACTGAAGTTTCCTTCTTCATGGCGTAAGCATCACATGCTGCCAACAGATTATGACATCCGCAAAGTGATGTCCTGTTGCTGAAGGAAATACAGGTCTGTAAGTCAAGCTGGAGGTGGGGTGGGGGGAGAAATAAAATTGAATAGTTATTTACAGATAAGCAAAGGTCAAGTTGAAGGAATGAATGTTCTATCCAGGGAGATATTGTACAAGGAAAGAAGATAATGGATGAATACAGTAATAGCAAAAGATACATCTCAGGGTAGAAAATGTACTTTTCCACCAACCCTTTGCAAAGTCAAAGGAGATTAATGTCAAGAAGGGAGGAAGTGAACAATGTAAATTCTGCAGAGATCGAATAGGATAAGGAATATGTGACCTTAGTGAACGTAGCTTCAGGAGTTTATTTGAAAAAGAAACCAGATCATAATGAATAAAAAAAAGTAGAAATGAATGAGAGGTGAGAAATTAGAGATGATGAGTGTTGTCTGTCCTTTCAGATTTAATGATAACTGTGGAAAGATTGGCAAAGGCATTATAAATTCTACCAAATTTTTTGGAAATCTCTCTGGCAGTATTATCAAATATCATAAAAATATTAATATTCTTTGCCCTAAAAATCCTATTAGGAAATGTTTCTAAACTATGAACAAAGCTATAGCATGAAGATGCTATTTATAGTAGCAGATAAAAAAATTTAGACGTATGTGTGTCTGAAAATATGGAAAGGAGAAGTAGTTACATACATCCATTGATAGACAATAAAGGCCTATGATTAAAAATTAACATCAAGAGTGTAGCCTCATGAGAAATGAACCCTGTCAAAATGTCAAATTTGAAAAGCAGAAAAATAGATGTATGTGATTATAACTGTATAATAATGCTTATAAAAATAAAGGAAAATATGTACAAGTTATATTAGGGTGGTAGAATTTGACTTTTTTTCCCTTTCTTTTCCCTGGGCTTTTGGTAATAAATTATATATGTGTGGGTGTATGTGTAATAGTTAAATAATGAAAAGTAAAGCAAAAGAAAGCAGTTTTTTTTGTTTATTTTGTTTTATCCTTTAAGTAGGTCAAATGAAAGTTTTAGATTTAGAGGGAGGGGAAGGAGAGTGATGAGATCCTTGTCTACCCCAAACCCCCCTCTACACCTGAAAGAGAGGCTGGGAGACAGAGAGAGAGAGAAAGAGAGAGAGAATACCGACAGGAAAGAACCCCTGAGGGACTAATTGGTGGAATTCACTCTTGGAGGAAGTGGGTGGAAGAATTACTGATTTTAATGGCTTCATTTTGTGATTCTATCATTTCAGCTGGAAAATCAGGTAAAATAGCATATGAAAAAGAGCTTTGACATTTTAAAAATTCTTATTTAAATACGAGGTAGTCTTGTACGGTTTTGTCATCTGCTGCAGGATTTTTCTCCCTCAGAAGGTATATAAAGGATATCTAAAAGTTAAATTGCCGAATTGGATTTTTATGTGATTTTTGTTAGACAAAGTTTCCCAAAAACCTTAAAATTAATGATTTTGCTAGATAATCTTTAAAGTCTCTTCAAATGTTCTGTGATTCTCTGAAAGTATCTCATTAAAATAACATAAATAATATATAAAATAATACATAAAAGTGCTTTGGAAGCAGAATATCTATTATATAATAATGGACTTAGAAGCTACAATATAATTACATTGTTAGATTTGATAGCTTTACTAGAACACTATTTGTCCAAAGCCATATTTTTAATATTAATATATGAAACATTCTTAGAAGAGAGTTTTAAGTTTTATTACTGTAAATGTGTTACAGACCAACCACGTTGCATTGCCCACGGCAGGGAGAGGAGCCAATACCCTGAGGCAGTCGGAGCTGTAGCAGAAAAAGCTGCATGTGACATAGCGCCCAGTGAGGAGACAGGAGGAATTTCTCAAATCTGTATCCCCGAGAATTTGGGAGAAAGTGTTTTTAAAGATAGTTTGGCAGGCAAAGGGCTAGGCAATTGGATCTGCTAAGTGGCTGGAATCAGGGTGGAAAAAATGTCTTCATGCGTTGAGTTTCAGTCCCCTCTTTTACAGAATAAATCTCGTTGCAGAATTGTATTGTAGTTAAAGGATCCATTCACTGACCACTGTTCTCCTGATCCCAGGGAGTAATGTGGCCAGTTTTGCAAAGAAAAACTGTTTGCAGGTTAATGGGAAAAACCTAAAGGACTTAAAATTTTCGAGAAATCATCCCAGCGGGCTACCTTCCGGTATGGCGGATGCCTGCTCCCCTGTATTGTTGTTTATTCTGTTACAAATTTGTCTCCAGCTCCCAAAAGAGAGTCTTCGGTAGTTTGTAGGGACACCCAGTCTGCTGGATTGGACCCAAGTCAAGCTTTCCATTTACTTGGCCTGATAGGAAGCCCAAAATGTCAGAGAGAAAGCAGTACGACAGGTGTAAGTGCGGCCAATACAGTGAGACAGCCGAAGTTTCAGCAGAGAGAGTTTAACACCTCAGAGCGCCAAGCGAGGAGACGGATCTCCCCTGCGGCAACCCCGGCTGTATTGGCTCTTCTCTGTGCCCCGGGCAATACAACTCGGTTGGGCTGTAACAAATGGATATGTGAAATTTGGTAGATTTTCCATGCTTTTAATTAAAATTTCTTTGAAGCAGTCTACGGTTTTCATATATGCTCTGATTTGCTTTCTCATTCCAGAAACTTGTCAAAACTGGAGAAAACAATTGGTCTCTGCCTGAACTGGTACATGCTGTGGTCCTACTGGCACATTATCATGCTTTGGCAAGCTTTGTTTTTGGTAGTGGTATCAATCCAGAGAGAGATCCAGAAATCTCCAATGGATTCAGGCTAATATCAGTCAACAATTTCTGCGTTTGTGATCTTGCAAATGATAACAGCATAGAGAATGCATCCCTTACAGGCAGCAACTATGGGGTTAGTTTTCTTAACTGTTTTTCTTTACTATTTTTGCTTTAAACTTCTTAATGTTAAAAATGCCTAGAGAGAATTTATTCTCTGATTAGACAGGATATTATATACTCGAAGTATTTTTGCATAATTTTTAATACTGTAAAAATTTAACCAGTACTTAAAGTTCTGATTTGTCTTAAAAAGGCTTTTAAAGCAAATGTATCATTACAAATTATAAAGACTAAACAATGATGCATTCTAGTAAACATAGGCTTTTAATGTTATACCTTTTGCATAGCAGGTCCCAGAAAAATGTGCCTATGTCTATAAGACACTGGAACGACCAATAGAAAACATATCTTATTAGAGCAGACTGTAGAAAATTTGAGGCTGCCTCATTCTTAATAACCTATAATTTAATATATACCAAATGCTAAAATTCTAGATTTAATACATATATATACTTTTTATAATTATAACTGAAGCAAAAATACCATACTTCTGAAAATGTTTGACTGTGTCATATGATTCTCTCTGGAGTTAGTGCAAAGCCCACTTAGGAACTTAATAACTGTGCCTGTGCCTCTGTCCATAAGTGACCCTGGGAGATGGAGTCATTTACTGGAACAATTTTTAATATTAATAGCATCCAACATTATCTCATCTGGTTCCAGATTGTGGATTCTCTAAGTGAGCTAGAGGCCTTAATGGAAAGGATGAAAAGGCTTCAGGAAGAAAGGGATGATGAAGAAGCATCTCAGGAAGAAATGACCACTCGTTTTGAGAAGGAGAAGAAAGAAAGTCTTTTTGTGGTCTCTGGAGATACTTTTCATTCATTTCCTCATTCAGGTGCTTTTGTTCACTTCTTTGCTTTATAGTTGTTCTTGGAACCCTGACAGTACAACCTTCAGTATTTTCCGTATGGATATGTAAAAATGATTCTACTACCATCTTCCTTTTATTTAGTTTTCCTCCTCTACCTTCCCCCAATTCTATTGCTTTCCTCCTTAGGCTAGTGCATCTTTGGATGTATTTCAGGCCCAGTTCAGAGAAACTTTCAGCTCTGTAGTCTATATTCTATCCTGGAAAAAATATTATTCGAAGCAGACCAATCGCTTATAAAGTTAGATAGGAATATTTAATTCATCCTACTTTTGTGATTTTTTTAAAATGATAAGTGAAATTTTGTTTCAATAGATATAATTTTTTAAAAAATATCTTTGCCTTTTTTGTGGGTAGGGTGTGTGTGGGAGGATTATTCTCACACTGCTGCTTTTCCAGATTAGTTCTAAAATTACATTGCACTTGCATTTGCATTTCTTTGGAATTCTATAAAATGTATTATTTAGATCATTTTCTTAGATTGAATTTGGAGGAATTCATTCTGTATTAAAAGCTAGGAATCTTTGCTCTAGTTTCAAAAACATAGTTCTTCTAATACTCTAAGAGACTTTGAAATGGAAAGGGAACTTTTCAATTACAACTAAAAAAGATATTGAACACCACATAGTAAATGATATTAAAATAGCATAGACTTGATACAAAGCTTAAACCCTTCAAAAGTCATCAATCTACATAACATTTCTTTTGAAATACGGTTCCATTGGTTTAAAAGAGACCTTCAAAATTACTTTCTTGTCAGTCTTGGCCAAGTGCAGTGGCTTATGCCTGTAATCCTAGCACTCTGGGAGGCTGAGGTGGGAGGATTGCTTGAGGCCAGGAGTTCGAGAGTAGCCTGAGCAAGAGTAAGACCCCATCTCTACAAAAAACAAAAAAAAAAAAAAAAAGACTAGTCAGTCTCATAAATTCTGAGAATTGTTTTAGCTATAACTTGTTTATTAATGTTAAACATAACATGGACCAGTAGCTCCCAGTTTTACCAAGAACAAGAACCCCTTTTATCATTTCCCTTAATGATCTTTTTTATAAAAACTTTTATCTACCAAATTGGGTAACTAATTTAACCCATTTAATTAATATCATCCATTGAAGACAACTATAACTAAAATCGGACCCTCTTATCAGCAGGAAATTCCAAATAACGAAACTTGGTTTTAGTTACTGGTTTAAGATCATTCTACAAACATTTATTGAGTACCCCATATAGTCTCAGCACTGTGGTAGGTACTAAGGTTTTAAAGCTAAATAAAACATGATTCCTGCCCTCAGGGAACTCTCATGCTAGTGGAAGGGAAATAATTATAATACCTAACAGAATTTAAAAGATGTATAAGCCTATAAGAGGACATCGAACTTGATCTTGTGGGGGGAATGGAGTGGACAGAAGCAGGGCCTAGAGGAAGAACTGCTGCAGCCCTTGGCTCTAAGATAAGTCTTAACAGACTTGAGCATGGCAAAGCCAGGCAATGGCTGGGAGGTACAAGAGAATGTGGTAAACAGCATCCAGGTCCACGCATAGACACAGTGACGAGGAAACAGGATGCTGGATACAGGAGCCAAATGGTTAGAAAGACCTCTGTAACCTTAAGGAACATGTGTCCTGCATATTTGGGACATTCTGAGCTGAGATGTCTGTAAAACATCCACTCTGGAAATGTCTAGCACAGAACCTCTCAAACTTTGATGTTCTTATGAGTCACTTGGGGCATCTTGTTGAGATGCAGATGTTGAGTCAGGCAGTTTAGGGTCGGGCTTCACAAGCTACATTTCCATTGAACCTCCATGGGATGCTGTGCTGCTAGTCTGCAAACCACACTTGGAATAGCCAGGGTATAGCAGAGAGGTTTTTAAGCTCATGGTAAAATTTTAGAAGTGATCAGTATATAACTGGGAGCAGAAATCAAAAGAGTTGATCATAAAAATCATCCAGAGAAAACAAGTGAGGGCAAATGAAAATAATGAGCCTAGGGTGAACCTTCTAGGTAAACCAATATTTTAAAATGTAATCCTTTTTGTTGGGGTTATATCTATTTGCTTTCAGACATTAATTTTTAAGAGCTTCATTAAGATCACTAGAGCTCAAAGGATATAAATGTTTTATTTCTTTTAGATCTTTTGAAATATTGAAAATATATTTTGGATTCCAGCCTCTATCTTCTTGGATCCTTGAGCAGAAACTACTGCCTTTAAATATAAATTTATACTAGCAAGTTTTGGATCCTAGCCAAAAATTATGTTCTAATTTTAATAGAAGAGGCCATATCATGTGTAAATCATTCAAGGAAATAATTTTATTATATGTGTTTTTTACTCTTGGGCATTGTCATACTAAATTTGCTAGCTACACAAAGAAAATATAGAAAAAAATGACTCACTACAGCAGCTAATTATTTTTATAGACTTACCATGTTTTAAACTAAAAATAGGAATTTGTTTTTTCCTATAAAAAATTTCTTAATTTGATTGACCAGCATGATAAAGCATCCCAGATTCTATGTAGGGATTCAAAGAATAATTTTTCTTTTGAAGAAAATAAATCTTTAAAGTGTTTTATAGAATTCACATGCTGTAGCTTGGTAACAGGGTTAACTAGCTTTGTATTTATTTTTTGTTTGTTGTTTAAGTTAGAAAGGTATTCCATTATTTTCTCTATTATGTTAGTAGCTACTTCTTAGGGACAGGAGAATGCAGATAATGAGCAAAATGCTATTTCCTTTGAATACAGACTTTGAAATATTTGTTTAGATAGAATTAAAACTATCATTTTAGATTTGTTGATCAGAGTACTAATTTAAACTTCTTAAGATGAATTTAAGAAAAAAAATTTGTGGATTGAGGGACCTTTGTACATTTCTTTTTGTGTGCAAAATTGTCTAGAAAACAGGTCTTAATTAACTCCTAATTTTAAATTAATACATAGAGTTTTTCCTAGGATCAATGCTCTTATTTGGTTAATTACTCACTTTTTATTGTTAATTTTAAGATGTTTAAAAATTAGACAAGTTGAAAATGTATATAAGCAAACAGAAACTAACATCAAAGGCAAAGGAACCAAGTATGTAATACTCAACTCCAGTATCAATATTTGCCAAACGTAACCACCTGGTTGTACAGTGTGGAGGGAAAAATTTGCAGCTTTACTAAGAGAGACATTGTTCTGCAGACTTTCATTACTCACTGTTCTTGGTTTGATTTTACTTTGCAACCCACAAAACTCCTAGTTTTCATAGCAGCCTCAGCAATTGCTACTACTTTTTTTTTCTTAATTTCTATTGAGTATTATGTAATGGACTGAATGAAGGAAAGTACATGCTAGTTTGTAAACATTAAGAGATAGTGCATTGACAATGCCATCTTAAAAGTGTTTCTATTCACCTGAATAGAGTACTGGAGCACACGGGGAAGACAAAGTGGTTGTAGAACTGGACTGGAGAAAAGCCTAAAAATGTCTCTTCAGAGAACTGAAAATCGCTTAAAAGCTTCATCTCAGTTCAAGTAATTTAATGTTTAGAAGTTTTTCATATCATTTTATACCAATCCACATTGTATTTCTATTGACACTTAGTACTGACAATGGTATTAGTAACTTACAGTCGATATTTCTTTTGGTATTAATGAAACAAAGAAAAGATAGATACTAAGTGTATAGCATAGTACTTGGTATATAGTAAGTCCTCAATAAATGCCAGTTTGTTCTTGCTAGAGAATAAACTTAGGTAAGAATTTTAATAAGATATATCCAAATTGGGTAGTCTGGGCTCATCTTTCCTACTATTATCAAGCACCCCAGTTGGTCCACAACAGCAACACAAAGAAAGGTAAAAACTTCTGAGAAAAGAATATTGTTAGGATTTTCATGAAATAGCAAACATTAAAGATAACGAAGTATTACTAGTCTTCAGGTATTTCTTTTGGAAGGATTACCAAATGTTTTTTAAGCCTCTGAAGATTTTGTGCAGTTAAGAAGTATAGTTTTTATTATGCCATAATATTGTTTTATTAGCTATTTATTTTGTATTTATTTATTATTTATTAAATGTCAAACTTAATACTTGTTATAGAAAAATTGTTCCTTGCATGGGAAGAGCTAATTTTTTTTTGAGAAATACATGTTCATTTTCTAGAATAGAAGTAGTAAATAAAGCTTGTTCATTCCCTTTAAATGGTTAAAATCAGGAAAAAATAATTATTTAATATAAAGACAAGACTAACCTAAAATAAAAAATGAGTTCTAAGAGAACTATTTTTACCAAAATTAATATTCATTGGACATTTGAAAATTTTCAGTGGTGAATTTTTTTTTATATCATCAAATGTGCAGAAGTCAGCTGTCTTAAAATGTTATCATTGCCTTCCTGTCTTCCTGAATGCTACTTTGGTAATATTCTAATCACAGGCTCATTAGTCCATTGTTTACTCCATATGTTGTGCGCTTTTTTGTTTTCATGTACACAGAAAAGTACACATATCTTAGGTGTAAATCTCCGTGAATGCTCACAAACTGAACCCTCCCATTTAACTAGCACCTTCCTTAAATTAAGATGATGACAATGGCATCCAAACGCCTGCTCTTCTCCCGGTTGTGCTTCCTTCCTGATCCTTCTGCCTGTGTGCTTTAAAAAGCTCAAACGGAATTATGTTGAACTGATTTTTACTGTGACTGTGTCCAGATGAAACACCACGTAATTTTAACAAATTTTATCTTAAAGTTAAACTCAAAGTTGTCTTTATCTTTATCTCTTCTCTTTCCCCACTTGCTACTTCATTCCCCAGGAGAAATGAAAAAAATATTTAAGCTTTATACTCACAGGTCTATCCTATCTTCCATTTCCAAGTTAGTAAAACTACTGTACCGTTTTTTTGCTACTACTGCTTAGATATTTGAATCTAGTTAGTTTTTTACCTGGAAATCTACAAATAAATGGTAAGATTGCCAGTATTTGGTAATGAAATTGTACGCAAAATTTTAGCAGTAGATACGGTAAATGAAGTTAAGCCATGGAGTCAATATCATCACTTTAGAAATCCATGGAAAAGATAAAACATGGAAGAAAATGGATTTCGGTTTTGTTGTCTTAACTATGTACAGTATCCTTAACACTAGGTTGTTCATTATTGTCTGTAGATTTTGAGGATGACATGATTGTAACATCTGATGTATCTCGATATATCGAAGACCCTGGTTTTGGGTATGAAGACTTTGCTAGACGAGGGGAAGAACATTTGCCAACATTCCGAGCTCAGGTATGAGATGTCTTTAATTCAGAGACACTAGAAAATACTGTCATTTTAACGGTTAAATATTGAAATGTAAATAAATTGACTTCTAAAGAAATTGACAGATTTTTTTAGATAGGATCTGTAAATCTTTTTATTTAATCTGGTTTTCATCTTAGTCTAATTTGAGGTCCCAATAGATGGATAATTAGTTTAATATTTTCCCCCTAAGAAGGCAAAAGTAAACTATGTGCTTTATTGAGTTATTTGCATTATATCATGATAGTTGCATAATGTTCATACCATTTTTGGAGGGGAGCAGGGAGGAAATCAAGTGATATGGTCACATTTATAAGTAAAAAGACATTTAGTAATAAGATCATACACTAGTAGTTATGGGCTTAAGCGCTAGCCCTACCCCCACCCCTAGAAAATAACCACAATAGTCACATGACTCCTTAAGAGAGTATAAGATTGAATTAAGACAAACTCCTTCATGTTTGTTTTAGATGATCTGCTAACTGTCCAAGTCTCTGAATAGGTTTGGTCACATAGGAATAGTCCAAGATCTCCTGGGGTTCTTCCAGGTAAGAACATAGTGTGCATAGTACCTGACCGTAGGAGGTGGCCATAGTTCATTACCAATGTGCCAAACTCTGGACCCTGTGAGGAAACATCCTGGCACATTGATCTCCAAACTGATGTGAAAGGTTCTTGGTAAAGCCTTAGTAAAGCTGCAAACCTAGAAACTAAATTAGAAATATTTGCACTTACTTGCTTCAGTAATTATATTTAATAAAAACAGAGTTTAAATGGAGAATACCCACTTTACAACTGGATTCATTTTATTCTTTTAGGACTATACCTGGGAAAATCATGGGTTCTCCCTGGTGAATAGACTTTATTCTGACATTGGACATCTTCTTGATGAAAAGTTTCGGATGGTCTACAATCTCACATACAACACTATGGCCACCCATGAGGATGTTGACACAACCATGCTACGCAGAGCTTTATTTAACTATGTTCACTGTATGTTTGGAATCAGGTATGTTCATTATATAGACAGTTTTATACATTTCTAAATGAAAATTCTGACATAAGTCTTATTTACATCCTGTTTAGGAGTATATGATTCTGGGGCAAAATATTACCTGTGAACTTCTGATTTAAAAATTTAATTTCTTTTTATAGAGAAGCATTTTTCTTTAAGTGTTGTGAATTTTAACATTGATGAACATATAAATACAGTAGTAAGAATTTACTAAGGAAGCAAAAAAGCATCAGCAATCATTGGGGGGCAGGATACAATCAGACTAAATTTGAGAATTCTTTCTGGAAGAATAGGTGAGTTTTTAAAAAGACATGTATTTGTCCCTTTAGATCACTGTAATAAATTCTGACTTGTTTAGTTAGTTTGCTTTTTTAAAATTCATTTTTAAAGAAATGGTAATAGGGTATAAACAAAACTAGAATAGATTTTGCCTTCATAAACCTTATATAGTTCATACAAGAACAATGAAATGAAATATATATCAGCCACTATAAATTAATGGCCTCTAAATTTAGAAAATTAGCCTTGAGGGGACAGTGAGTAAATGAGTGAAACTGAACAATCTAATCAAGAAAGCTGCATTTGGAGAACGCGCCTTGTTGAGCTGGGTTTTGAAGGCTTTTATGGAGATAGATTTGCAGACAGAGAAAATTTTCAGTTACAAATACATTTAACTTAACTATATACTTTATCCTTTCTGATATATACCAGAAAGCCTTTATGGGGTAGAATTAGAAGTCAATCTATTAAGCAAAGTATTTTCTGTAATTTTAACTAAAAAACTCTAAAATTTCCTGATAAATCAACTAATAATACAATATTCTAAAAGATACTATTATGGTAGTATTAATAACTGAGCTATTTGTCCATTTACCATCCTAGACAATAAGTTATCAAAGAATCATCATATTTTAAAACACATATATATATATTGTACCTACACATAAGAAAAATAAATACTAATAGAGTTTAATTTAAATATAAATATTTATTGTCTGCAAGGCAACAAATGTGGTGATTATATGAATTTATCTGTTGGGTGCTATAAAATAGAGCTTATATAAAATCATCAAGATACTTTTTTAAACTAAGCATTACATTTGAGTTAAAAGTTAACTGAAAATATATCATAAAAGAGAAATTCCACAAGCTCCTGATATCACAATTACCCACTTGTCTGCATCTGTGCCCGCTGACTTTGCTGTCTCTTCTGTCTCTGCTGTTATTTCTGTCTATGCTGCTATGCACTTAGGCACAAAGTCCCATCTCTCATCTTCTAAAGATCTCTGTTCTAGCAATTAACTCTCCTGTATAATCAGCTTTACTCTATTGAGTCTTTCCCATTAGTGTAGAAACATGGTGTTATTTCTCCAATCTTTAAAGAAAATCCTGGCTTCATCCTTCTTTTCCCTCCAGCTTTGGCCTCATTTCTTTGCATCCATGCATAGCAAATCTCTTTGAAAAAATTTTGTGTATTTGCCATCACCATTTTCTCATCTCCCATTGTCTCATCTCCCATTCTCTCTTGAACCCACTTAAAGTATCAGGCTTTTACCCCTACCAACCAATAAACTGCTCTTATTGAGGTTGCCAATGACTTCCATATATTGATAGTTACTTCCAGTGGCCAGTTCTCAGCTATCATCCTATTTGACTATTCAGTAGCATTGGACACAATGATTACTCCCTCTCCCTGAAACATTTGTCTCCTGCCTCAGGGCCTTTACACTTGCTTCTTTACCACCTTCTGGTATTTACTCACTCAAATGTCAACCTCTCAGAGAAGCCTTCCTGCCTACCCTATTTAAAATCACAACTCCTCTCCTCCAAGACCACAGTTCCATTTTCTCTCTATAGCAATTATTACCATGTAATATACTATATGTTCATCTTTTTAATTTTTTCCTTTTTTTTCAATAGAATTTAAGCTCTATGAAACCAGGGATTTTTCTCTATTTTGGGGATGCACTAGAAGGGTGCATGGCATATAATAGGCACTCAATAAATATTTGTTAGATATCTCTGGAGACATGGTGTCATGAAAATAAATAAATAAATAAATATTTATTAGATAAATTAACTAATGAGCTTTTGGTATTTAATTACCAGACAATAAATGTCTCGTGATACATCTTTAGAAATTAAAAATTTGCTTTGTCATTATAAAGCTATTGTCATATTGCTCATAGGTATGATGATTATGATTATGGAGAAGTTAATCAATTACTTGAACGAAGCCTGAAGGTTTACATTAAGACAGTGACCTGCTATCCTGAGAGAACTACAAAGCGCATGTATGATAGTTACTGGCGGCAGTTCAAACACTCAGAAAAGGTAAGTATTTCATGATTAAGCATTATCCATAGGCCAATGTTCATGATGAAAAGTAATGATGCCTGTAATCCCGGTGCTTTGGGAGGCAAAGGCAGAAGGATAACTTGAGACCAGGACGAAACATTAAATTAAAACCTAATAAATGTTAAGGATCTTTCCTAATGTCATCATATAAGAGCTGGCCTTAAGTCCTACATCTTTTAACTATTAAGTCCAAAAATCTCCTTTATACCATGGTTTCCAAGCTTAAAAGTAAGAAAATCTTTTTAGGATCCTAACATTCACTTATTAACTGTATGACCTTAGCAGAGAATGTTATGGCCTCAATACCTAACAAATTTTTTGGAATCTCAGAACCAACTGCACATCAGGTAAAATACCCATTTTACCTCCAGCGTCTCTTCTTGATGGATCTTTATGCCCTAGGTATATGTTTTGCAAAATTTTCTTCTTTTTCTAGATTGTATCTAGAAATTCTTTTTACTCATCAAGAGAATATATCTAACAATATATCCAACCTTAGAAATATGTCAAAATAATTTAAATATAATATTGTAACATATTTTTACAGTAAATTTTGAAAAATTGTGGTTATTTATGTTAGCCTATCAGCTGATGTGTATCCCCAAAAAAAGTGCTCTTCAAAATTTTATCTAAAGGACTCTAGGGAAGCCATGCATATCTAATGAGTATCAAACACTGATTAGAAACTGCTTTACGCATCAGATTTTCACATTAGTATCTTTCAAGTAAACACTAGCAAATTTTTTAAAACCGTTCCACAGGATAAGCATAAGCTGTAAGAAATGTAGGGCTGATTTTTAGCCATGTAAAATTTTACAACTAGAAGGAAGCATAATTTTTAGGAAAATTATGATTTATAAAAATTAATTTTATTTTATAATACAAAAGGTTGATTGGCCTTATGAAACTCATTTTCTAACAAAATTATGGGAATTCTTTTAGATTTTGTAGGTCATTTTTACTGGTTGCAGGGCCATTTCTTACAAACACAGAACATTACGTCCTGAATGTGCCTAAATATGCCCAGGCATGTATGTGTGTATATTGTCTATATACGCACAAAAAAACCTTTGTGAATGTCTGACATGTGAAAAAAATGAAAGATTTTTTTAGTTGTTTATAATGGTTGCTAAACTGAGAACATTTTCATTTCTAGGTTCACGTAAATCTGCTTTTAATGGAAGCACGGATGCAAGCTGAACTTCTTTATGCTCTTCGTGCCATAACTAGGCATTTGACCTGAAGCATCACCCAAGGAAAATGTCATATATGTGTAAAGATCTTTCACATAAGATATACATCAGAAGCTGTTTGTGATATAGCATCAAAAATTATTCAATTCTCTAGTGTCAAAGTTTAGCCGTTTTTGTTTTTGTTTTTGTTTTTTTTGCGGCTGTAATGTGCAATGATGTGTTTTATTTTTCTTGATGCTTAACATTACTAACAATTGCAAAAATAATACTGAAGAGCACTACTTTGCATTGTTTATAGTTGGAGTTTTGGATACTGATCATAAATCATGAACCCGGTTTGTTAATGCTTAACTTCAGCGCTTTTGGGTTTTGTATGTACGTGTATCTTTTTCTTTCTCTTTTTTTTTTTTTTTTTTAAGTAAGGAAAAGCGCTTACGATCTGCTCAAGCAGTTGTTTTTCAGATATTGAAATTCAGCAAAGAATGACCTCTTCGGGCCGTTCTAAAATTTTAATGTTGTGTCCTAAATCTGGTGGAGGAAAAGCATGCGCTGTTGAACCAAGCTGCTCACTGGACACTCTTGTGTCCCCAGGAGATTATTTGTCAGGCACTGTTTGTTTTTTTGTTTTTTTTTTTTTAGTTTGTTTGTTCATTTTTTTTTGTTTGTTTTGTTTTTTTACTGCTATTGGCGATAACGTGAAATGTGATACAGCCATTGTCCATAATTTAATGTGAAATTAATCATAATGAATTCTATAGCATGCTACTGAAATGCCAAATTCAGCTATTTTCTTTCTCTTCGAAAAGAGAAAAGTTTCGGTTTTCCATATCAGATGTATATATTAAAAGTAGAATTATGCACAATCCTTTCTATCACTGACAGTAATCTTTAGTCATCTTAAATAATCAGTGCTCACAGTGCTGCTTAGTTCATTTAGTTGGCACATATAAACCTGTACCCACACAAGACTGACCAAAAATTTTCTTTGCACATTTTTCCTTTTTCATACCTATTCCTATATTTCAGTAAGCAAAGAAAGGTTAATATGTCTGTATTTCTTCCTGTTAGGCTTTTAGAAATTATTTTCCATGATTTTTCTTCTTATAATGAGTTAAACAGTTTATTATTCAAAGTTAAAAATTGCATTTCTATGCGTTAATGTGATTGAACAACAACAAAAGAGTGCAATATGTTAAATACTCAATTAAACCTTCCCTCATCATGTCACTGCAGAAGTGTCCTTGTAAACAAAGCCATAAAGAAATTTTGTTCAAATTTCTTTATTGCACAAGGCTATTTTCAGTTTTACCTTACTGGGGTTGAACAATGTTTCTTTCATAATGCCAAAGCATTCCCTTCCCCAGAAAAATCTCTTTGGACAACTGGTTTAAAAAAGATATCAAGTCTTAGGGGAGGAATAATCGGCCAAAAGGTCACATTTTTGCATTGGTTTCTGTTGCTTGGTTAGACTATCTTCAGAGAGCACAACATTATGTGTTTATAGCTTTAATTTGTATTATGTTAATGAACCAGTGAAGTGCCTAAAGAGATGCTTACAACTATCCAGTAGGACACAACTGCACTGCTTTTTAAACATTTTTTGGTTAATTAAGCGTGACTTGAATTTTACACATACATGCTAATTTTTTTTAAAAAATCCAATTTTTTTCATAGTAAATAATATAGTAAAATTTTCCGTTATAGTTCCCATAAAGACTTTATTTTAGACTTACTTGTTATATAGGACTTAACTTTTTTCTCTCGTGAAAGAATCGTGAACTAGTGTTTTGTTAAATCATTTTTCTCTTCCATTTATCATCCTTTTCTGGTACAATACATTAGGTTGCTTTCCTTTAGATTTTGTTCCAGATAAGAAAACAGAGATGATTATAAACCTATTAACTAACATAAGGTAGTTCTGCATTTTTGAATTCCAGGATCTTGTTTGAAATCTTCCATGTGAGGAAAAAATCACTAATATTTTTGAAGACAGGGTGGTTTATTTAAAGATTATTCAAAGAACTTGTGCCAGATCTCTTCTGTTTTGTTTATTGCATGTGCCATATGTTGATTTTTATTCAATATCACATTATATAGATATGTGTTAACTACAAAGAAAGTATTTAGGAGAATGGCAAAACATAGGTGGCAATGTAAATGTCCATTTGACTTCCCTAACTTTAGAACTTTCAAATTGAGGATATCTTTTATTCTTGCATTTGTTTTTTTACTAGAATCCTTTCAATTAATAGCCGTATATTTTTGTGCAGGTGAACTATATTACAGGATGAAAAATGATTTTTATGTATTGAAAAGGAGGAGAAATTCTCACAGAACACCATATGAGCTTTAGACCAAAAGGGGAAACAAGGTTTAAGTAATTAAAATGGCCACTTAGTTTTTTTAGTTATTTTTTTCTCCAGAAATGTAAGTAGTTGGAATTTAGGTTATGGAAATATTAGTGCCTTTAATAGATCTCTTTCCTAGCAAAGTTTCTTTTTAGCTCAGCATTGATCTATCTCATCAATAATCAGGAAAATAAGTTGACTTGGAACTATAAACAAAAACAAAACAATATGTTTATGAACCTCAGCAAACCAGCCTAGAAAAATTGACTTCTGAAGGTGCTAAAGCACCTACTAACATGCAGCATGCACAGCGTTCCCAGTTGTGAATACCATTTTTTGCTGTTAACACTCTTTATCCAATGCAAACTTGAAATTCTGATGCGGTTTTTCAGGGTGGTATTTTTTCAGAGTATTGAATTTACTACATAGTAATTTATAGTATAGCTTTTTATATTAAAATGTGATATTTTTAAAAAGAGATATCTGGTTCAATTGGTATAATGATGTGATTATACAATATGCTAATCTACTCCTTGGTCTCACATTGTGCCAAACTTAAATGTGCAAGTGTATGTGAAAAAAGCACATGTGAATGTGAATTCTTTAATTCCTTATTATGTTAAAATCCGTCTAATAATCCACTGATGTATATGCTTGAATAATGTCTATTTACTTTGGAATTTCAAGCTTTCCAGCTTCAATGGTAATTCTTCATTTCTCAGGTCACCTTAAGAAATACTGAAATATTCTCCCACCTGAAAGTAATCTGTTCTTTAACCCACTTGACTGTGGGTGCGGCCAGGCAGGTGCCTCATTGGATCCTTCAGACAAGGCTCCCTCAGGTGGACTCATGATTATTAGGGAAAAGAGGCTTTTGAGCTGGGTCTGCCTTTTGAACGAAGTACATTGTGCTGTTCTCAGTAGGAATTTGTCCCATTTGGGGTATTTTTAAATAAAAGATGGCTAATGTGGAATCTGGGGCATGGCCTTGGCCCTTATTATGGTTTTAAGCCCAAATAATGGCAGAGAAACACAGGGCTGTTTTGAGAACAGAAAATTCAATGTAAGTTTTATCATAAATCGTAAAATCATAAATTTTGAACCAGAGCTCCTATTTTAATTGTTATAATGTCTCCTAAAGATTTTAAATGCTTCTAAAATCTAATTGATATTATCACAGAGCAGCTTTTTTCTTTTCCACCTTATAAAGTTTTTTTTAATTCAGAATCTTAGATTTCTATGCTGCAGCAAAATAAAATTATCAACAAATAATTAAAGATCTATACTCAAAATAGCTTACCACTTTTAGTGGAGAGTGCATGCATATATGATGGTAAGATTCTTTTAAACTCTAAGGACAATTCATCAGGGAAAAAAATAAATTTCAGTGCATGTTATAAAAATGATTTGCACTGATAGCAAAATGAGGTTTTTTGTTTTGTTTTATGTTGTGTTTTAAAGGCAATTCTAAATCATTTCTCCAGAAAGCAAGACCTTAAACTCTTCTGTTTATCTAATAGGACTTTTCTTCTTTTATGCAAAGAGATGGTCTTGCATGGAGTAAAATGCATGCAACAGTAATGCTGTATAAATGGTATATGAATTTGCTTAGTAGTACAGTTCAATAGCAAACTGAAAGACATGTGGCTCCTCTATTCGGATTGAGTTTTAAGTTACCTATCTTGTATAATCAGAACCTATTCTAGGTGGCCATCATCATAAACTATGTTTCCCTATTATATCCCTCTGGAGACTGAGAATCAAATTAACGAGTCTTTCCTCAAAGCAGTACTGTAACATGAATGTATTTATCTCAGTCAACAGAACTTAAATGCCCATTTTATGTGGAGCTGATTTCAATGCTAATTTGACTTAGCAGTGTCTGCTCAGGTGAGACCTAGAACAAAAATAGCTGGGGCGAAATGGATATCAGAGGCATAGGTATATGTCAAAGCAGAGCCCTGTGAGGAAGGAAAAGTTTTGAAAGAATACATGGAACATAAAGCTGAGAATGCGGCTGTCCTCAGCATCGTACACCTAACATAAAGGAAACATTTCCCACGTGGGAGCTCTTACCTGCATTCAGTCCACCTTTCCTGCCTGCTTTCTCTTCCTCCAAGTGCCTCAACCTCTACATGCTCACTCTCCTCCCCCTCCCTCAGCCCATCTTGGTCTGAACGCCTTTCACTCCAAACCAGACATCACCAGCCACCTGCTGATAGTCACCAGCATTTATTTTTCTGAGTTACTTTTTATCCATTCATTAAGAATTTCGCTTTGTCCCAACTTCTAAATCCCTCGGTCATCCAGCTATATTTTCCCTAACCTTTGCCCTAGACACCCCACCAGATGTTACACAGCATCAAGTGTAAATCTTGTCACCCCATGCTCTTCTACCCTTTTCCCAGCTGCCAAAATATCTTGCTCTCCTCTACCTCATCCCCAAAGAGCCTATAAATTCAGAGTATCCAACATTTTCATGGATTCACTCTCTGTTGTTCAGTAATACTACTTCCATATTTTAAATAAATCATAAAAGATTTTTGCCTTCTATCAAAGTAGAAATCTTTATATTTATACATGATACAAAAATTGAACTATTTCTACCATGCAGAATTTAGCATTTAGCAGGATTTTAAAGTGATTGAATTGCCATCCTAACTTGGATCTATATTAGGTAATGAATAGTGGTGTTAATCCAAGCTATTTGAATGTAAAGTTAAAATTCTCCAGCAATCCAGATGACCTGTAACCCTTGAGTGGGAACAGGAAATTTCTAGCATACAAATGGGGTGATGTTTCAGATGTTTGTTTTATTGGTGTTGTTTAGTCCTTGAAATGCATTTCTAATAGAAGGGCACATGATAAAGGGTGCTTAGATGGTCCAACTGGATCACAAAAGCCCATTTAATTTATAATATAGATATAAAATACCACAAAATTGAGTACTTAAGGTTTGACCAGGCTTTCCTGGGTTAGACTAAGGCTCTAGCCCCATTCCTGTCCTGTTCTCATGGGAGAAAAAAATGTTCTATGAGAAGAAAAGAGAATGCATTGACTTTGTAATCTCTATTCCCCTAGCTGCACTTCAGGTATACCCAGATAGTATCATTAAGGAAGAGGAAATGCACAAACGAGGAAGACAAAATAGTTCTTCCTTTCCAGCCAGTGTGTACTCAGTGTTGTTCATAGATGTAAAACTATGTCAGTTTCCAACATGGGGCACTGCAGATGGTTGTCTGACCTAAAGATCAACCATCCTGTTTGAAAGTATAGAGTGTTATGATCTCTGGTGGCATCTGGATGTTTTCCAACTCATTGATGAACAACCCAACCTGACAGCAGTATCCAATAAATGCCTTTAAGGGCCCAGGAATGAATTGATGGCCTAGTTAAGGAGTGAGACTTAACAGTGGAGACTAAAGCGATGGTTTTTATTAAATCATATGTCATGAAGTGTTCACTCTAACTTTAATCTGATTATGACTGCACCACCATGAAGTACGGAATTAGAAAAGAAATAATACAGGGGGAAAAAGAGAATGAATATCTGATTCTTCTGAATGCTTGTAGAAATCTTTGAAACAATGCAGTGCATACCGTAAGATAGCCTTTAGAACAAATACCCCATCTTACATTTCATAGGACATCAAACATTAGTAAGTCTAAATATGATAAATATAATTTTTGTTATGTGCATTTTGCTAAAACAGTCTATTTTCTTGCACCTCTCAAGTTAACCTCTTAGAAACAGAATGTATAATTTCTACAAAAAGAATATCAAAGAGGGAGATAGACTCTCTGGTCTTTAGTGTTAAAATATTTTTCACAAATCCTGATTAGTTAAGTGCATACATTAGGATACTTACAGAATAAAACTAATCATACAGCTCTTTCTTAAATTCATTAGTCTTTACAAATTTTTAACTGGCTCTCCCAAGTCTGATAAGGAAGGATCCAAAGGTAGGATAAAGGAAATATATTAGTTGGGTGGCCAAGAAGTTTTCTTTGTAATGTGGAAAAACTATTATCGCCTTTCTGAATTTTGCTGGTTCTCTAAAGTAAAACTAAGAGTTAAATGGTACCTTTGTTCATCAAGGAAAGTGATCCAAACTATAATCTAGTACAAATATTTCCTTTGCATTTATATGTCTTCTCTGGAGAGAAAACACAATTTTCCTCTTCCTCTTTCTCTTCACATTTACTCTTTTCAACCCAAAATATAGACAGAAAGCAAACCACAAGCCAGTTTGGAATCTTCTCAATACTAATAGAATGGGCACATTCACATACACGGTCTTAGCAAGGTAATAAAGAACCCTGTCAGGTCAACTTGGAATATGGCCTTGCTACTTGGATTAGCTCCTTCAAACCTGAAAATAACTTTCCTGGTCATGGAAGAACTGGATGTGTCTTTTAACTTATGAAATAGGATTTGAACTTGAAAACTCTTTTTTTTAAAATCCTGATTTTGCAGGGCAGCTACATCATGAATGTATATATTAAAACTTTGTAGCTGAATTGCACATGAAATCAGATTGCCAACTTCTTGACTTTCAATTTTAGACATCATTTTATCCTTAAGTTGTGAGCGATATATGTAGCATGCTGTGAAACGTCTATTATAGTTCTTTAATTCATCAGTATTAATACAGAATTATCTTTTGCGTTCTTTGGTACTTTTTATTCAATGTAATCAGAAGCTGTGATGTTTTGCCTTTGTAGTCCTGTGCTTTGTTACTGTAATTTCTTTTTTTACGAAGCACGTGACTTTGGACTAATGTAAGGCGGATGACGTGATCTTTAAGACTGTTATATATATACATATATATCAGTCTCTTACTCTATAAGATTTTAAATTAGAATAAGCTTTTATCAAATAGATCATTGATGCAATTTAGGATTCACACAAGTTTCAGTGTCAGATGGCGGTCTCATATTTATACTTTCGATTCTGAAAATAGCAAACTTAATAAACAGCCACTTTAAACTTGTTCTGGCAAACCAGACCCTGCTGTAGATATAGTCTAAGATAGTTAAACATATAAGCCTTTTCAACTCTTAATGCCCTCCACTTGAGTCAGCAGTTAAGGAGATTATAGAACCCATGAAAGCTTTTTGTATGTATTACTAGGTTTTATTTTTCTTTTGTTGCTGATTTTACAGTTCTGACTAAAGCTGACCTGAATGGATCAGTTTATGTGTAATATTCTAGTGCTTTAATGCCTTTTTTTTTTTGGAGGGATGGGTAATATTATTTGAACAGATGCAGAAGGAACTGTTAGTGAGTCAAGACAAACACATTTGAAATAAAGGAACTGTGTATTAACATGTTAACAACAATTCATAACTGCACTTTTTATGACATTTTGAAAATCTATTTATAGGTACAGAACAATGGGTTTTGTTAAACTGTATCACATTTATACTTGCAGAAATTTATTTCATTGTTATTAGTAGGAATTTTATTGGTTCAATAAAATTGACAAAACTGAACACTGATCATTTGCTTGCTTTATTTATATTGGAGTAGCATTCTTGTCTAGGTTTATTTCTGCTTGTATTGAGATGTGCATTCGTAAAAACATCTGAATTGCAGGAGTCATTATTTTCACTAATTTTTTCCTGACCCACAGTTTTCTCGTGATTATTTCTTATAATCACTGGATATTGCATTAGTGGAATATTGCAATAGTGTAAGTTGTGCAAAATGTCTAGTTATTACCTTTTAAAATATCACTTGTGATCTCAGCAAGAAGCAAATTAACTTTATTATTATCTCTCATTAACCAAAATAGTAATTAGAATGGGGAAAGCGACATTGAATATGGGGTCAGGGCCTAGATTCAAAAACCTTTTTTTTTCTTATTCTACTAGCTTTGTGACCTTGGAAGTAATTTAATCTCTGTGAATCTTTAATTTCTGTACCATGATGGTGCGGGGGAGGAGTAATACCTACTTGAGATAGTTGTTTAAGAATTAGGTGAAGTGTACTAATGTATTTGAATATATAGCACAGTAATGAGCTTGGAGAATAGTGTTGTTGCCAGTTGAAATAAAGTAGGAAGAGGAATTGAGGGGGAGGGGAAGATTATACATATGTAACGTGAAGTGATAGTAAGACTTTCAAGTAGAAATGTAAAATAGGCTTTTGGAAAGCTATAAGGGATGTACACAGTCTTTTGTGCAAGGCTTTCCAAGGAAAGTCCTTACTTTTCATTTCTGTTAACTCATTCATTACATAAAAATTCATACCAAAGGCAAGCTCTCTTCTTTTGTGCCGTGTGTCTAGCTATAATGGTAGGTCAGCAGAAACCAGCTCCTGGATGATTACTCTGTCTTTTTCAATAATATGCAACCCCTGGGGGAGATAAAGGACAAGGCACAAACTCAGCCAACAGCCCAGCCATTCCGCAAGGTCTCCCCCAATTCAAAAGCCAGCTTTTTGACACTAGTTCCCTACGAATTTATTAACAACTTTGGGCCTTTTTTTTTTTAAAGTAAAACTCCATGTTTATGTGTGTGTGTTGTCCTTTCACATATATGATCTCATTTAATCCTCACAATAACTTTGTAATGAAGATATCTTCATTTTCTAGATTAGGAAATTGATCTTAGAGGGCTTTGCTTGCCTGAGAGCTGACACCTAGAATTGGCATGGTGGGAACTGGAACTCCCAGTCTTTCTGATATCACTTCTGCTGAACGTCACCACCTTAATTCAGCCCAGGCTTCTTGCTTAATACGTAAATGACCGTGCTATCTACATGATGTTTTACTGAAAAGGAAAAGGATAATCTATACTGCAAAAAACATTAGATAACTTTCCTCTCTGGCTAACTTGTAACCTTTTTAATTTTAAAAAATAGATTTTTTTTCGCCCTCCACTGCTAAATGGGCCCTTTGATTTAAAACATAGTCTCTGAGGGGAAGGTTCACAGAACAATAGATAAAATCAGTACCTCTGAATTTAAAAGCTAAAAACTTTCCCCAAGAGAACAATAGGCCTGATCCTAAAGATGACTCAGGAAAGTTTAAAACTGTGTTGCATTTTTATTTTTAGGACCATTCTACTGAAAATAGTAACTTTCACTATATATTTTTAGGACCATTTTACTGAGAATGGTAACTTTCACTATATGGTGAAATACACTATAGTGAAAGTTACAAATTCAAGTCATAGTTTCTAATGCATGTAACTTTCTCATGTGGGCTTCCCTTTGTGTGGGTTGAGAGGAAAATCAATCTCAAAAAATGTCTCTTCTCCCATAATCTCACATACTTGACATGTTTCAAAACACAGGTGTGCCTAAAACTTTCCATAAAACTCTTTAAAAGGAATTTCAGGCAAGAATTCTTAATACTCCCTCTTGCACAGGCCTGCTCCTAAAATAAACATTAAAAAATCCTTCATCTTCACATCAAGGTGAATTTCAGGAAAACTTACCTGGTTACAGTATTTTTTGACACCCATTGACTCTTTTATTTGCTAAGAGGCATGTAGCAGCAGGGCTCTTGGAAGCCACTTCACAGTCATCTCTAACTCTTGCACTGGAGCTGTGGCAACCAACTCCACACAGGTTTCAGCTAGATTTTTACAGGTACAGCTCTTGTGGCCCTGGACTGCTTACTTCTGGCTCCCTGCCAGGACCTTACCTGAGTGCTTGGGGTAAGATGCCAGAGGAAACTGCCTTTCCACTAAGCATACACAACCAGAAGGGCAAGGGGTTAATGCTGGTTAACCATGACCAGTGCCTGCTTATTTCATCCCCCAAGCCACAGTTTTGAAATTGAGAGGGCCCGGTGGGATGGGTGGTACCAATCCAGCTCTCTCAGTGGTCCCTCCTTTCCTATTTCACTCCCCTTGTCCTTCACTCCTGCCTCCTCAGTTTCAGATAAACCTTGTCTCAGGCTTTGCTTCCAGGCGAACCCAGGCTAAGACAGGGCACTGCATATAGGGTAGGGGTTAAGAAAGTAGATCCTAGAATAACTTCAAATCTCCACTGTTGCTGACTATCTGGCCTTGAACAAGTTATTTAATCTTGTGGTTCCTCAATTTCCTCATCTGTAAAATGCAGAAAATAGTAATTAGAAAGAAGACCTTGTCCTTAAGAAGGGGAAAGTGTGGGTAGAAAGACAGTAAGACAGGCCTTGGTTTGACATCATGCAATACAGAAAATGAAAAGATAATAGCTTTTACAGGGGTTATAAAAAGAGCCACCATTTATCAAAGACCTTATTAATGTTAGGAACTTTAAATGTAGTATTTTATTATAATACCTGCAGGTGAGTATTACCTCCATTTTAGAGAGTTAAGAAAACTAGCTTAGCAAAATTAAGCACCTGTCAAACATTAAACAATAAGCGAATGGTAGAACTGTTCTCAGATTTGTCTGAGCTTAGTTGCCTTTTTTTCGCTCTATGCCACATAAAGAGGAAACGAGTGCATTTTTGTTTGGTGTCATCAGCGAAGCCTTTTCAAACAGGTAATATTTAAACAGACAAAGGATTGTTAAGATTCGGATTTGCAGAGACTAAAGACATCACATTGTAGATAGAAGAGTCGGAACAAAAATCCAGAGTGTGGTGTTCAGGGCATACGTGTGGAACTTCACATTAGAAGATGAATTTGGAAAGTGTAGTTTGGTCAAACTGTGCAGAGTGTAATGGTTATAAACTAAAATATTTGTATTAATTCATTTGGAAAAAGAGGTGAAAGGCAGATTCAATGGAGCCATTTTCAATGGGTCTTTAGCACAGTGATGTGTCCCACTTTGAAACAACAGCATCTCCTTGACAACCAGAGTAGCATGGAAACAAGATCTTCAAGGTAAAAATAATGCCTTCTTTGAGCATTTGGGAATTTTCCCAATATCTTAAATAAACTCCTTAATACTTCTGCACATCCCACTTGATGATTACACCAGGCTATCATGGGTAAAGTGTAAGATACTCAAACCAAACTCTCGACATGCAAGGTCTTACCTTCTCATGTATGCGCACACACACTCTTCTGATGCCCGGGACCAGTATGATAGCCTTCAGAACTTGATGTCTTCTAACTAAGTGGTACATAAACAAGTAAAGTTTAGGTACTGCATGTAGTTGATTGTTTGCACAAATGACTTCAATTCCTGTCCTCCCTGCATCCCCATTCTTTGGAATGTGACTTCACAACTTTTGCATCAAGAGGTAGAGTCTATTTCCCAACTTCCTTGAATCTGGGCTCATTTGTGACTTGGGTTGGCCAATAGAATGCAGCAGAATTGGCATTGTACAAGCTGCAGATCTAGGCTTTCAGAGACCTTGCATGCTTACTCTCTCTCTCTTTCTCTCTCGCTCAGAACCCTGCCATACCTGGGCTAGCCCGCTGGAGAATGAGCGACCTGAAGCAAGCTAAGTTGTCCCAGATATTTTGGCTAAGGCCTCAGATGTGAGAAAGCCCATCCAAGACCACTACCTAGAACTGACTGCAGACTCATGAAAGTGCCTCGTCAAGCCCACTTTAGATCAGCAGAATCATGCAATCAATCCACCGATTCATGGCCAAAACTCAGTATTTATTGTTGTGCACCATTGAGGTTTTCTGGTTGAGTGTTACACAGAACAGCATTGTTGCAGCAATAGAAAACTTACAGAATGTAAGTCCTGGAAGTGGCCAGTGCTTCGTCCATAGAAAATCTGCATTAGGAAATTTCTTCCTTATATTACTGTCTATTAACAATAGCCTTATATAGTTTAGGAATTTTTACTTATACCTCTAAACCAGAGTCAATGTAGTTGGCAACTTAATAATCAGCCCTTTGCTCATCCCTGTCCTCAGAATGTCCATCTTTGTGGAGTTGAAATATATCACATTCCTGTTAAGTTTGTTCTTAGGTCTTTACACTTAATATTTTGTATCCTAAGCATGACTGTATTCATAACTGGTGAGGTTAGGACAGAAATACTCAAACTTTAGAGTATAAGAATCACTTAATGTGATGGTTGATTTGGGGTGTCAATTTGACTGGGTTAAGAGATACCCAGGTAGCAGGTAAAGCATTAATCTAAGTGCTTCGGTGGGCACTGCGTCTATCCTTCTGCTAAAAGAGAAACCCAGATGCTTTGGCATTGATTAGAATGATTGGGCTGGCCCCATGTGTGTCTATGAGGGTGTTTCTGAGGGATTTGCATCTGAGTTGGCAGATGGAGTGGGGAAGATCTGCTGTCAACGTTGGCAGGCAGTGTACAATCACCTGGGACGCCGGATGAAACAAAAAAGTGGATAAAGGGAAAATTCTTAGTTTCTCTTCTGGAGCTGGGTTACCCTTCTTCTCCTGCCCTCAGATGTCAGAACACCAGGTTTTATGACCTATGGACTCTGAGACTCACACCAGCAGCCACTTGGGCTCTCAGGCCTTTGGTCTCACACTGGGAGTTACACCATTGGCTTCCCTGGTTCTAAGGCCTTCAGACTTGGACTGAGCCATGATACTGTCTTTCCTGGTTCTCCAGCTTGCAGGTGGCCTATTGTTGGACTTTTCGTCTTCCATAATTGAGTGAGCCAATTTCCCTAATAAATCCTTTTTCCTATCTCTCCCCATTCCCCATCTCTTCACACACACACACACACACACACACACACACACACACACACATTGATCAGGAACCTCCATTGTTAAAAAGAATCCTGAGTAAATACATGGTCATATTCCATGTTCCAAGTCCTATTTACTAATATTTATTTTATTTTATTTTATTTTTTACTATTATTTATTTTTTGTTATTGCTGTGATTGCCATTGGGGTCTTCTTCATAAGTTATTTGCCTATGCTGATATCTAGAAGAGTTTTTCGAACATTTTCTTCTAGCATTCTTATGGTTTCATGCCTTTCATTTAAGTCTTTTATCCATTTTGAATTAATTTTTGTGAGTGGTGAGAGATATGGATCCTGTTTCAATCTTCTGCATGTGGCTATCCAATTTTCCCAGTACCATTTATTGAATAGGGATTATTTCCCCCAGTGTATATTGTTGTCTACTTTGTCAAAGATCAGTTGGCTGTATGTGGATGGTTTCATATCTGGGTTCTCTATTCTGTTCTATTGGTCTATGCCTCTATTTTTCTGCCAATACCATGCTGCTTTGGCTACTATAGACTTGTAGTATAGTTCGAAGTCTGGTAATGTGAAGCCTCCAGATTTGTTCATTTTGCTGAAGATTGCTTTGCCAATTCAGGCTCTTTTCTGATTCCAAATGAAGTGTAGAATTATTTTTTCTAGATCTGTGAAATATGACATTGGAATCAACCCAAATGCCCATCAATTCATGAGTGGATTAACAAAATGTGGTATATGTATACTATGGAATACTACTCAGCCACGAAGAAGGATGAATTAAGTCCTTTTGCAACAATTTGGATGGAACTGGAGACCATTATCCTAAGTGAAATATCTGAAGAATGGAAAAACAAACACCACATGTACTTGCTATTAAATTGGAATTAGCCGGTGAGCACACGTGCACAGAAGGAAGTAAAACTCAATGGAAATCAAGCAGGGAGGAGGAGGGGGGAGGGGATGGGCAAAAACCTACCTAATGGGTACAGTGAACACTACCTGGGTGATGGGCACACTTATAGCCCTGTTGCAAGCATAACAAAAGTGATCCATGTAACCAAAAATATTTGTAACCCCATAATATTTTGAAATAAAAAAAAGAAATCATGAATGAAAGCAGGACACAAGAAAAAGAAATCTTTTTCTCTTGGCTTTTCAGCGAAGGTCCTGCTATACTTTGTTACCTCAGGTGGAGTTTAGGCCAAATTAATAGTTCTCAACCATGCTGCACCCAGAATCACCTGAGGACTTAAAAAAAAAACTGATACCTGAGAACCAATCCCCTAATTACTAATTCTGAAGTAATTAGTCCGAGGCATAGCCAGGACATTTGATTTCGAAAAGCACTCCTGATAATTCCAATATACAGCACATTTTGAGAACTCCTGGGAAAAATTGTGTTGTTCCACCAAATAGATATCTTACTAACAGTAGAAAAAACTGCAGCTCTGATTTACCAAACTGGCCTGCAGGCAGACTGGAGAGAAGATAATCGGGTTAGGCAAAAGCAAACAAAATTCCCGGTTGTTTCTAAGTCCACATTCTTAGGATGGAGCCTCAGAAGTGCTAGAAAGGAGAAAGAGAAATATGCACCCATTTCAAAGGAAACCTAGGGGAAAAGTCAAGTGCCCAAGTTTGCTAGTGAGCAGAACACTTTTGCATATTGAAGTCGTTCTAGACTTCTCTGTATCTATATTCAGTGTGTGCACTTAAAAATGTGGCATATGGTTTATGTAGTATTTTTTGTAATTATTCTTCTCTCTATAACTTTGCAGTGAGAATGCTTGTTTAGTGTTTCAGATATTTCTTGAATGCATGGATCATACAATATTCCATGAACATAAAATTTAGGAGAATTCTTTAAAAATTAAATGGACTATGGTAGATCATAGTCTCAGCTGTGATTACCAGACATTCTGTCTAAGCATCAAAATCTACAGAAATGCTTGTTAAAAATAGACATTCCTGAAAACCACCATGACTTGCTGAATCAAAATGGGAGGTAAGGGGTTCATACAATTTCCCTTCTTACAAGTTCCCCATACAAATGTTTATGCACTCTGCACTACACTAGTCTCTTTTTTGGGAACCATATGTCTTTTGGGAGCAGCCTCTCTTAGAAAACATGAACAGAGTTACACAGCCTTAAATCCACCTTGACTGCCTACACCCTTTCTCTATGTTCCATATATAACTGAGAAACCAAAGAAGTTTCATGACATTATTAAAGCAGCAAATCAAATGGAACCCAGAAGAAATGACATCAAAGATGGATTCCCCACAGTGAAAATAAACTTCCCACTACAAACCTGACATGGAAACTACTGATATGGAATTTCTCAATCAAAAGGCCAAAAACCCTCTTAATGCTCTTGACACATTTCTGAATTGCTTTCCAGAAAAGTTGTGCCAATTTACACCCCTACCAACATGTATGAGATGCCCCTCCCTGTGGTCACAGGCGCTTGAGACAAACTGCATCTCCTTCACGAATTTGTCCAGGGCTGGCCTTGGTGAGATGAGACAGAAATACCAAGGATTCAATGAACGGCAAGGCCCAGACAGCCATGGGACTTCTGAGCGAGAGAGAAGAACACTTGCTGCTTGGTCATCTGGCTTCTAGCTGGTTTTGGCCAGTTTTTCCACCTACTCCCATTTTATCGGAGATCTTGGTTCAGGTCTTAGGACTCCTTATGAGCAGGGCTTGTGGTTCCCTGTCTCATTGGGGCTTGTAGTATCTACTGGTGGACCACAGCTTCCCCTTGGGCCCCACAGAGCCCTTGCCTATGGCTCCTGCTTCCTGCTTGGGCCAAGCTGGGTTTGGCAGGCTGGGGTCACCCTCAGGCTGGGAGTCGTGGTGAGAACAGAGGCAATAGGCAGGAGAGGGCCTCACGGGGGCCTGGCCAGGTGCCACCAGCCAGCAGCAGATGGCAGCAAATGGCGGCAGATGCATGAGGCGACACTCACTGTCATTTCACAAGCTTATTCAGTGGCCAGCTACTCCCTCACGTCTCTGTGTCTGGGCCAACAGGCAATGTTCTGCACAGCACTCATTGAGCACCCTCTGTGTACAGGATTCTGCACAGGGAACTCTTTCTACTTAGTTCCAGCCATGGTCCAAAAGGATTCAAGAGGTGGCCAAGTGTTCCCATATTCCAAAGTGGGAGGAGGGCTCATGTATTCGGGACTTGCAGAAGCGGTGATCCCACACCTGCCTTGTGAGCCATTACCTCACCCCCACTCCTGGCTATAAAAGAGTGGAGGTTGAAGAGGCAGGAAGAAAGGATTTTAGAAAGAGAGTGCTTCGAGTCCCACCACCCTTCAAGGAGATCATTCTGAGGGAGTTCTCCAACTCTTGTGGAGTTTAAGGAACAACATAGACTGGCATTCAACTCCAGTCTAAACGAAAGCATGCAGGCCAGGCTGTGGCTGGAGCTGTCTGTGCAAGGCAGGCCGGCCTGAGAGACAGGGCGGCAGCAAGAACGGCTGCCCTTCCAGCATTTGGCATGGCAAGGACATATGAGCTCTTTGGAGGCCAAGAGAAGACCTCATGAGGTAACCGGGCTGGAGCTGTGTTGACAGGACACTGTCCAAGAGGGGGACCTGCTGAAGTCAGGTGCCCCCCAACACAAAGGCCAGAGGCTGGGATTTCACAAGAGGTCAGCCAGATAGTGCAGGTCTCAAATATACAAGGCTTTAAAGCCCATGCAAAGGATGTTAGCTTTTATTGCAAGAGAAATGGAAGCTGTAGCGGAGTTTTAAATTGTGTGTGTGTGTGTGTAGGATGGTAATGAGTGACATGATCAGATCTGCATTTCAAGGACATTCTGGCTGGTGCATGGAGAACGGAGGGCGCCAGAACAGAAGCAGAAAGTCTCCTTAATAAGCCAGTCAGGTGAAAGGGGCAGAAAGTGCAGACTAGGGTGAGGACTGCAGAGAAGGATTTGAGAGACAGGTAGGAGGTAAAAATAGACCTGTCTGGGTGATCGGCTTGGGGGAGGGTAAACAATGAGGAGGTGTCAGGATGATTCCTAGGTCTCTGGCTTGCCAGCACCGCTGCACGATGGAGCCATTTACTCAGAGAACACTGGGAAGGGGCCAAGATCAGGGGAGAAGATCATGTGTATTGCCTTGGTAACTGGGAGTGTGAGATGCCTTTAAGACTTATAGACAAAAATGTCAAGTAGGTTAATTAAAAGCTTTATTCATGGGCGAGATGGCTTAGGAAAAAGTGAGAGACGAAGGTAACCTAGGAGCCAGCCTGGAGGGACCTCAACACTTACAGGCCAGGAAGCGGAGAATGCACCGGTGACGGTGATGATGAAGGAGATGGAAAAGAAACTGCCAGTGATGCAGGGACAAAGACCACGTGCCATACCTGTCCCCAGTGCTGGCTACGATAGGGAATAAAATAGATGTGGTCGCTGCCCACATGGAGCTCACAGTCAGGAGGAAGAGGAGCGGGGAGAAAACCACAAAATCACAGAACGAATTGGAGTCAATGTTACAAAGGGACAGACGGGGACTAAAAGGGAAGTGTGGGGCAGAGCAGGGTCCTCTGCAGATCTGCCTTGGGAGGTGCAGCTGTCCCAGGGTAAATGCCATGGGATCCCTGGTGATTTCTTAAACCTGTGGCATGGAATGCCAACGCACAATAAACAAGGAAGTGTTTGGAGAAGGGGAATTCCCTGGTGCCTGTTATCTGCTTTCCCAATGGGGCCCTCTTCTTCTCTCCCCAACTACTTCCCAGGAGGTCCCAGGGACCCAGTGACTAAGTGTCTTTGACCAGTGAGTGTCTCTCAAAAGAAGGGAGAGAAGACCTGCAGAATCAGCCCAGGACAAAAAAGCCCAGCAGGTCATGAATGGATTGGAGAGAAGGTATCACAGGGCCTGGTCTCATTGAAAGATGTTTGGGCTCTTCTCCAAGGCCTGGTGACCTGCATCACCTGACATGACATTGACCCTATAGGAGCAAAGCCCTTGGTCAAAACAAAGTGACCCCGAGGGTGTCAGGTATCACTTAGCCCTGCCAAGCAGACTCCAGGAAAATACTAACTGGGGCTACCACGGCAATTTTTGTGCTAAAGGAATCAGGGCACCAGACAGCCATGCCTCTTAGGGTCTGCACCGTGGGGAGACAGCCCAAGTTTCCCACCCAGTCTGCCTGAGATGCACCCCAGCCTAACGGTGAATTTCTTCACCTAAGGTCCATGTCAGACTGCTTTATTAGGTTATTTTATTTCTTTAAAAGTAAGCAATATAGTATAATCATATACAAGCCCATTTAACTAGGCAAATGGAAAGCACAGTTTCGAGGCAGCAGCCTGAAGGATTACAAGAAAGCACAAGGTCAAGGTTTAGAGCACAGGCTCTGGAGTCAGGCCCAGGTTCAAATTCCAGCTCTGCAGCTTCCTGGTTCAGTGACATCGGGCAAATTACGTAGCTTTTTGATGCCTTCCTTCCTCACCTCTATGGGGATAATGGAGCCCACTTCTCAGGGATGCTGTGAAATTCGATGAGATGAAACCTATAAAAGACTTCACAATAACAGTAAGAATAACATCACTAGCATTTATTAAGCACTTACAGTGCACACGGCAAGTCTATGAGATTTACATGAGTGGATGAGTGACCTATTACGTGGAATTCAAGGCCTTTCCCAATCTAGTCTGAACTCACTTTCCAGACTCAGTTTGTGCTTTTACTCCCTTCCAAGCCAAGTGCAAGTCCCAGACAGGTGCCACCGTGGCCTCTCCGCTGCTCATGCAGCCACCACCTTCTCTCTGCCTCTGACGGTGCTCCCCACTGCCTGGGTTCCCTCACGCCACCCTCAGCCACCGAACTCCTACTCATCTTTCAGGGTGCAAAGCAAATGTCACCTCCTCTTTCAAGCTGCCCCTACCTCATCCAAGCAGGCAGTTGCACCTTCCTTTGTGCACCCACGCATTTCCTCCACGCCTTCTTTACCACCGTAATAAACACTTACAGGTGCCAAGCACTGTGCTTAAGCACTTGAACTATTTTAACTCACTAAATCCTCACAGGAATCCTGTAACATAGGTTTTATAATTAACCCCAATTTAGGATGCAAAATACAAGGCACAGAGAAGCCAAGTAACTTATACAATGCCACACAGCCCGTAAGTGGCAAAGCCAGTGCACAAGCCAAGTCCTCTGACCCCGGAGCTAGTGCTCATAATTACTGTACTACACGGCTTATTCCCGGCACAGGGTGCTCAAGTCTACCTTCTCCATCGGGTAGGGAGAGCCAGAGAGGGTCTTTTATTTATTCCTGCATCCTCAGCTCCTAGCACAGTACCTGGCACGCAAGCACATGCAACTTCCTTCCTCCCTAAAACTAGACTATTAAGGGAAACCACTAATCCAGTAAAATGCCCATGTGTCCTGATCTCCTCTTCTTTTTGGCTATGATTTCCAATTAAGAAACGCGGCTCTGTAGTCCTGCCCAAGGGACCTGGTACAGTCTCTTTGAAGTTGATGAGTAATAAAGAGCTTCTTCTAGTCCATTCAATTAAAAAAAAAAAAACAGCTATTTTTTTTTTCCCATGGAAAGTTTGGAGCCTAATAGGAAAACAGAGATACGTATTTGTCCTGACGTCTTTTCCCGTTAAAAGGAAGAGAATCTGTTTAAAAAGAAAAGAATAGTAACAGAATTCGAAAGGCAGTGGGGCTTCCAGAAGGAAGCCCCTGGAGGCAGCTGTGGAATCTGGAGTTGGAGGAAGTCTAGAGAGAGAGAGAGAGAGAGAGGGAAAGAGAGAGAGAGAGAGAGGGAGAGAGAGAGAGAGAGAGAGAGGGAAAGAGAGAGAGAGAGAGAGAGGGAAAGAGAGAGAGAGAGAGAGAGCTCTTTGAAGGCACAGCTGGCTGCAAACCAGTCCCAGAGCCGGCAGCCCCGCCCAGCTCAGCACAGCTCAACACAGCTCAGCCAGAACACAGCTGGGCGGGCCAAGGAACCACGAGAGGGAGAGGATATTTTTTAAATCTTTGGAGTTAGCAAGACCAAAGGTTGCCTGGCCAGTGCTTGTCTCTCTTTTTTCCAGCTTTGTGTACTTCCAAGTTTCTGACTCTTTCCCCATCAAAGGCGGATCAAGTCTGGGT
>CAUYSK010122480.1:0-40857 GCA_963575035.1 Avahi laniger
TAGCTCACAGCAACTTCAAACTCCTGGGCTCAAGCGATCCTTCTGCCTCAGCCTCCTGAGTAGCTGGGACTACAGGCTTGCGCCACCATGCCCAGCTTATTTTTTCTATATATTTTTAGTTGTCCGATTAATTTCTTTCTATTTTTAGTAGAGACGGAGTGTCGCTCTTGCTCAGGCTGGTTTCGAACTCCTGAGCTCAAACAATCCGCCCGCCTCGGCCTCCCAGAGAGCTAGGATTACAGGTGTGAGCCACCGTGCCCGGCCCATCTTCATTTTTTTTTTCTCACTGTCTTCCTTTTAAAAGGAGGGACATAATGATAATAGTATGGCACAACAACATGAGACAATGGAAAGAGCACTGGACTGACCCAGGTCCTTGGTGGGTTCCTGGCACAGACTTGCTGTTTGATTCTGAGTATATCTTTTCCCTTCTTGAACTTCACTTTCCCCAACCGCAAAAAGAAAAGGTGGATTAGATGAGTGGTTCCTCAATAGCAGTTCTTAAACTTACGCCTCTCTTTTGAGAAAAAAATCAACTACAAATATATTTAAAATTCTAATTCTCAGAGCCTAGAAATCTGCATTTTTGACAAGCACCCTAGATGATTCCGGATGTTGGTGATCCGTAGTCCATCCTTTGAAAACCCCTTAGAGCAGTGGTTCTCGCTTGGCTGCATATTAGAGTTATTGAGGGAGCTTTTAAAAATCCCCATGCCCAGGGTGCACTGTAGGTAAACGAAATCTCTGAGGTAGAATCCAAGCATCAGTATTGCTTTTAACTCCCCAGGTAATTCTAGTGTGCAGCCAAGGCTGAGACCACACTAGAGCAAGTATTTCCCAAACTTGCCTGAGCATAAGTATCACCTGGGGCACTTATTTTGAAATACAGATTCCTGGGTCCTGCTCCATCCTCCTGAATCAGGATGCAGGGTAAAGGCCTGGAAATCTTTATCAGGCAAGCTTTGGGGAACATTGAGAAATCAACTAAATCAGCATCTTTAGCCCTCATTTAGTGTCATTTTTTTTCAAGCAAAATACATAGATTTTACACAGGGATGAATAAGTTCAATTTTCTGTTTAAAGATGGGGCGGGGGGAACATCATGACTGATGTTAGGTACAAACCTTTCTGTCCTCTTCTCCCAGATACCTACTTGACAGTGCAGATGTGTATTCTGTCTGTGTTTAACTTCCACCTGCTTGGGTGCATTCAGTCAGCTATTCATCGAGCACCAACTGTACCAGGCTCTGTTCTGATATTAGTTCCAGGAGGATACAATGATAGACACAGCAGACATTTGTCTCTGCCTTTATCAAGCTTACATTCTGTAGTCAACTGAAGAAAATTTCCCCCAGAAAGAAAGCATAAGAGCAAAACAGAGAGGCTTGTTTGGGGTAGAAATGAGAACAAAAAGAAGGATTTTTCTAAAAAGTATGTTGAAAAAGGAGAGAAAAGAGAATTGAAGGATTAAAGCTGTTGGGCCTTGAAGCCAAACTTGGAAGGTTAATGCTTATCCTGGAAGAAAACTGGGAGTTCTGAGCAAGGGAATGGCAGAATGAGAACTGATTTTCATGAAGACAGGATGAATTTGAAAAGGGAAGGATGATTAGATCAGGGGAACCAGTTTTATGGGGAAAAAAGCCTTGCTGCTGCTGCCTTCATCATGCCTCAATATACTTTTTTGAAAAAGTGGATATGAGTAAAACTTGACAGTGAGTTAACGAATGGTGTTTCATTTATGCCACAGCTATGTGCTAGGCCCTTTGCTAGATCCTAGAGACAGAACATAAATCATACATATGGTCTCTGCCCTGAGAAGCTCATAGTCAATGGGGGAAACATACAGACAGACTATTACACAGTAGCATGTTCTTAAATGCTTCCTTATACTATTAGAACAAAGCCATATAGTGATCCCATTCAGCTGGTGCATCTGGGAAGGCTTCCTGAAGGAGATACAATAGAGTAAGGCCTTCAAGGCTGGGCTGCTTTATTAAAGGCAAGAAGATACTCCAAGAAGAAAGGATAGTTCAGGCCAAAGGAGCAGGATCAACTAAGTTTGCTTCCAAGTGCCTGTTCCTATTGACAAGTAGGAATGTTCCATTTTCATACATCTACTCACTACCCTTTGAGGCCAGAGAATCGTCAATGTATTAAACAGCCAGCACCTCCTGTAGGCTGAGCCCTCTGTTAGGTGCTCTGAGGGAGATGTGACCCCTATCCCCCAAGAGTCAAATTTGCCTCCAATTCCTAACTTTCTCCTCTTAAACTATCATACAAACATATATTATTTACTGAACCTATTTATTAATTTATTCACTCTCACTTTATCCAAGAAATAATTTGAGATGACTAGTAGCTTCTGTTTATTAAGTGCCTATATATTGACTACATGGTGTATGCCCATTTATCTCATTTTTTTTTTTTTTTTTTTTTTTTTGAGGCAGAGTCTCACTCTTTTACCTAGGCTAGAGTGCCATGGCATCACCCTAGCTCACAGCAACCTCAAACTCCTGGGCTCAAGCAATCCTTCTGTCTCAGCCTCCCGAGTAGCTGGGACTACAGACATGTGCCACCATGCCCGGCTAATTTTTTTTCTATATAGTTTTAGTTGTTCTATTAATTTCTTTCTATTTTTAGTGGAGACGGGGTCTCGCTTTTGCTCAGGCTGGTCTCAAACTCCTGAGCTCAAGCAATCCGCCTGCCTCGGCCTCCCAGAGTGCTAGGATTACAGGCGTGAGCCACCACGCCCGGCCTATCTCATGTATTTTTTAACCCTGTGAAATGGGTGGTGTTGATCACATTTTACACATAAACAGGTTCAAAGAGGATAGTTTGCTGATCACGAAGTTAATGTGTAATGGTTGAGATTTGAACCCAAGACTGACTGACTCCAAAGCCTGTGCTCTTTCCAACACTCTCTGCTGCCTCTATTTTCTCTGTAAGCCTCACCTGCTTTATCATGTGGGTAATAGAGATTTCCTTGCTTTTATTTTCCAAGTAAAATAGATAGTTTTAATAACTGTCATCAAATAGGTAAATAAGTGGATTCTCATTTTGGTTTTTAATATAGGTAATTACTGAAGTAAATGGAAGCACGAACATGCCCAGCAGGACTCCCAGCTCCCAAGAATTCCTGAGCAGAAACAGATAGTCTCTGAAATCGTTTCCTCAGATGTCTCTACAACTATAAATAGATTAGATTTTGGCCCTCTGATATTAGAATAAAGTACTAAAAATTGTACTGCCTTGAATATAGTTTCGCTGACTCTTGGGTGGTTTGTTCAAAGTCTGATTGTAAGAATACTTCTGAAGCTAGAGGCTAGTGTGGGAAACTTGAGTGGTCTGTGGTCCTGCCTTGTAGTAAGAGTGATATCTGTTGCTGTTCAGATCTGCAGACTATCACCAGGAATTCCCAAGCAGCCTTGAGTCCTCACCGAACCAGGACTAGAAGCAGCAAGGTCACCACCCTCCCAGACACTCAGGACACAGAGGTCATGCAAGAACGAAGCACAACTTCAAACAAGCCACTGGCAAGAGCTCCAGATGAAGGCACAAACTCCACACCTCCCCCTGCTCTTGAAGAGACTTCAAATGGAGAAGGAATGCTCCATGAGTCCCTGGGGCATACGGTACCTATTACAAGGATACAGAGCAGTGAGGACACTGAGACAGGCCTGGCCTACAGTGATGAGGACTATGAAGAAGATATCATTGAGCCCAGGACCTTAAATGAGATCACCACTGTGACAGATAGAACTAGCCCTTGGTCCAGTTTCATGTCAGACACAAGTGAGGTCATCAGCCCTCAGCCTGATGAGCTACAGAGGAAAGACCGCTCTTGTACTTCTCCAGAGCCTTTTCCCAAAGAGGAACTAAAGGTCAGAAGTAGCTTTCTGTCCATCCCTGAAAGGGCTGTCAACCTCCACCTGCCTAGGCAGGGTTCTCCTAACCAAAGTCTTGTTGCTTGTGAGGATGGGGCCTCTAAGGCCAGGGTTGGAGAGCCTACCTCAGCCAACCCTCAGCTCATCCCATGCCTGACACTCTCAGGAGCCAAACAGAGCAACACTTTTGTTGAATGGAGCTCATCACAGAGGGATCGGGACAAGGAGCCCAAGCCAGAGGCCCAGGCTGAGAATGAAGCTGCCTCCAGTGAGCTCAGTGACTCTGCTGATAGCTTTGAGAAGTTCCCTCTACACCTGGCCTCCCAGAGCAGAAGGGAAATCCCTAAGGGGCCACCCATCGGTGACTGTGACATCAGTCAGAAACAGGTGACAACTGTATCAGAGACATCCAAAAGGCAGAGCCTCCTGTATCCTTTGCTGTTTCCCCCAAGTAACCCATTAAGCCATCTCCAGGTATTTTGGATGCTGGTGCTTCGGCTAACCTAGTGTGAGTGTGAGCATGAGCAGTGGCCACCCTCTTGGAATACACTGAGGGGCATGGGAAGACCCTTCAGAATACGTACTTGCATGACAGGTGCAACAATTCCACCATTAACACCAGTCCTCTGAAGCGTAACGCTTTGAACTGGGTTTAGGTGTTGGTAGCATATTCATTAGCCTAGCCTACCCTGATTTATCTCATTTGTCTATTGGGTATTTTACCACCTGAAGGCAAGGCCCTGGATCTAAGCAATGAGACCATTTATCTCACTGGAAAGAGAAGTGGAGGGTGTAGAGAAAGAGAGAAATTAGGACTCCCATTGACTGAGCATTTACTATGTGCCAGGCACATTTTTTCATTCAATCATCACAAGTCTTTAGGTAGGTATCATCTCTATTTTACATGTAAAGAAACTGAGGCTCAAGAGTTATAGTGACTCGCCTAAGATTTAATTTTTTTAAAAAAGCAAGTGTGGAGCTAAGCAGAAGTGGATACCATAGAGATGGACTTGTGCAAGCCCCCAGTATGGCAGTGTTGATGGGAAGAAGAGGCAACTGACATTCCCTCTTCACTCCTTTGAAACACAGACTGGCATGTTATGGGGAAAGGAAGCCACTTAGGACCATCTACAGCCTTCACATCTGTAGCCTAACCAGCTGATCAGGTCAGCTCACCTGTTATCCCAACAACAGGCAGGAGTTATTGTGCGGCTGATAGGTGAAGAGGCTGCTTTGCTGACTAGAGATCTTCCTCTACTAGAAATCTGAGGGCCTGACTTTGACCCTTCTAGACCCAGCCTATTATTACTTGTGACTTCAGGCATATAGTTCAACCTTTCTGAGCCTGTTTCTCCACTTATCAGATGAAGGCAATAATCCTTTACCTATCAGACTATAAGCTCCCGAGGTCAGGGACCTTGTCTTTCTGTGTCCCCAGGACCTAGCATTGCACAGAGAAGGGATGAGTAAATGTAGATTGAACTGAACTTTCACAATTTCACAACTTTGTTGAGAAAATCAAATGAGTAGAAACATTTGTACACACCACACAGGGCGATTCTTGATGCAAGTCAGAGAAAAACTTGAGGGTCAGAGGGTAGACTCAGGAAAGGCTTAAAGCATGAAATGGCTGGAGGCTGAGCACTGAAAGCAGACCACCTCCGGTGAAGTTCTTCCCTGGCCTTGCTCATCTTGGCTCCTGGCGTTGCTGCCTTCACAGTCAATTTAGTTGTGCTCAGAATATGGTTGATGGAGGAGCTACCACGTGTGCCCAGACTCTAGTAGTGGCCTTAACTCAGGCCTTCCCAACTTTCAAATATAAGTATTGCCAGGCCCTGTGCTAGGTACTGAAGAGAGATTTGAATCAGACCTTACCTTGAGAATTCCCATTATGACGTAGAAGACAGTCAAGTAAACAGGCAATGACAGTTTATTGTTCCAGATGTTGTGGTAAGACATGGACAAAACACTAGGGGAGCAAGAGGAGGGAGCCGCCCTAACTCTGCTTGGCGGTATGCCAATAAGAGACACATGAGAGCAGGACCTTAAAAATGAATAGGCATTGTGCAGGCCTAGGAAACAAAGGAAAGTTCTAGTCAGGGCAAACTGTGGTACAAAGGCCTAGCCAGGGGAAAGAGCCTGGCCTGTGGGCAGTAGTTCACTGCAGATAGAGCCCAGGGGTAAGTGGGATGGTGAAAGGTGAGACAGGACTTGGATCTTACAGGTCTGTTTATGCCTGGCCAAGATGCTTAGACTCTAGCCTATAAGCAAATAAGTGCTTTCCTTATCTGTAACATGGAGGTAATAATAGTACTTATTGGGTGGTTGTGAAAATTAAAATGAATTAATGATGTGAACTACCTAGCTTAGTGCCTGGTATATAAATAGTGTTCAGTAAATGTTAACTGTTACAATGTGATATGGTCAGATTAACATATTAGAAAAGTCACCCAGTGCCTTATCAAGGGCAGATTAGATCAGGGGAGACGAGAAGCAAGGAGACCAGTAGGAAACTTGCAACAATAGTAAGAGATAAAGAAAGTCTGACCTAAAGCTTTATGAAGAAGAGGAGGATAGACCTGAGAAGATTAGAGATAGAGGGGCAGAGGATAAGAAAAAAGGAAATACTAAGTGCAACTTAGAGATTTCTGACACAAGTTACTAGGTAGATAATGTCATTTACTGGATAAGGAACAGCACATAAAGAGACAGGTTTAGGGGAAGATGCAGATTTCCATTTTCGATGTGAGTAAAGGACATCAGGAGGAGATGCAGGCCTGGAGTCCAGGTATAATGTCAGCTATAAAGGTCAACATCTCTGGAAATCAGCGAAGGCAGCAGCAAGAGCATGAAAAGGGAGAACCACATACACAGAGGTGGACCCTGAGAGTCTCCAGTGTGTCAGGGGCAGACAGGACCAGGCACACCCACAAAGGACATGAGAAGAGCTGGTCATTGAGATGGGAGAAGCAGGGGAGAGAGGCAATGTGGGAGCAGATGCTGCAGAGTTTGAGGAAGGAGTGGTCAGCATGCTGAAGACAGGTCCAGCAGAATGTGTCCTGGCGGGTGTTCGCTGGCTTCAGCATTGTGGGGGACCTTGCACTGCTGGGAATGGAAACCAAACTCCATCAGTCAAGGGAATAGGCAACTTTTTCCCATACGCTGGGGAGACAAAAATAGCTGACATTTATTGACTGCTCACTGTGACAGGCACTATTCTAAGCATGTTACATAAATAAATTTATTTAACTCTTAAAACAGTAAGTACTAATATTATATCTATTTTAAAGATGAAGAAATTGAGGCACAAAAAGTGAACTTTCCTGAAGTTACCCATCTAGTAAGTGACAGAGATAAGTGGTAACTAGAAGGGAATGCGAGATCACAGATTTGTTTGGTTTTTTTCCCCTAAATGGAAGAGTTGAGCATTTTCATAAACTGAGGAGAAGGAACTTAAAAGTTGGTGAGAGAAGGTGGCTTTGGAGCAGGACCCAAAAGCAGACAGGAGGTGATGGCCTCAGAAGGAGCCTTTGTGCTTCAAACTCAGCAAAAGCTCTTCCTGACACCTCACAGCAAAGCTCTTCCTTCCTCACGGCATCGGCTGACTGGCAGAGTCTCCAGCGGTCCGAGCAGCAACAGCAAACAAGACCTCACATAGGCCTCCAGAGAAGGGTTGGGGTCAAAGGGTCTTCAGGATCTCCACTCCATCCTCACCTCTGTACACAAATCAGGAACTTGAACCAAAGCAGGAAATGGATGCATTTCATTCATTCAGTAGCTATTTACTGAGCACTTACTGTGTCCCAGGTACTATGCTAAGTGGAAATATGGCTATGAAGAAGACAGAGATCATCTCCACCTCTTTGAGTTCATCATCTAGTATGGAAGAACAATTATAAAATAGAAAACTTACTAAGCAAATTTGAATCAGAACCATACTTAGCTTATTAAACAGAAACAAAAAATCAGAACATCAAAATAGTCTCCTCACCCCCTCAAAGTTCAACCAAACTATTAAACTTTAATTCAACAAATATTTGTGGAACACCGTGTTCTCAGCACAGCACTGGGTACCTCAAGAGAGTATGGAGGAGAAGTACAAGATAAGGCTTACCTCCAGGTTGGATGGTGTGCCCACGACAGCTGTGCCCACGACAGCCCCTGATGCAGAGCCATCATTTGTGGATGTGAACAGAGAACAACCAGGTGGACAGGCCCTCCTTCAGTGCCAGGCACCTACATCCAGCCTAAGGCACTGCCCCTGGAGCCCCGTCCCGGTCCGCATCCTGTCTGACTGACTTCTAGCAGGTCAGTTCTAACCAGTGGGCTTCTCAGCAAGAATCATTCTATGCATGCCACCTGCAAGCTTAATGCAGGTCTCTAGGGAAGTAAGGAGGTAACTGAAGGAAGGGACGCTGTCTCTGTCACTGAGAAACTTAGGAAATTATTGAGGAAAACAAATTGAGAATCATATCAGACTAAATAATTAAGCATTCTCCTGTGTCGCAGACTGTTCTAGGATGTGAAGAAGGAGGGATCACTGTGGGCTAAGATTAGGAGACTTCCTGGAGGAGGCAGGATTTGAACTGATCCATAAAGAAAGTATAGAGTATGATTTGTTAGGAGTGGGCACAGCCTTCCAGTCAGAGGGAACCACTTGAGCAAAGGATTTACGGGCAGGAATAAGTTGGGGAAAAAACGTGAATGAGGGTAGAGTCAATCATCAGTGGAGATGCTGGTCTCCACTCAAGGGGGCAGACTTCTAGGTATTTTTGTCCCTTAACTACCATCATAGCCCAGAACCCGTCGTGCCCAACTTCTTTTTGCCTCCCCAGCAGCTGGAGGCTTCCCTGCGGATGCTGTCCCTCTCTGCAGCTTTGCCACCACCAGCCACAACAGATCAGGTAAGAGAACAGCCAACTGACCCTTCCGTCTCCTATAGAATCCTCATTTCTTCCATAAAAGTGTGCACAGAATGCAGAGCTGCCCCAGGCCATCTTCCTCAAAAGGCTGCAGCAGTGGTCACTCCTCAAGCTTGTACTGAGCATGTTCTGTGGGCCCAACAGTGGCAAGGTGCTCAGGAAAAGTGAGGAAGAGCAAATGTATAAGAGTAGGGCCTTGGAAAGAACGGTACAAAAGCAAGAGGCAGCTACAAAATGCATACTGAGTGCTGTGGCAGCCCCAACCAAGCAAGGTAGATATGAGCAGAGGACATTTCACATAGGGGAGCAGGACAGATGAATAAGATCCAGGTGAAGAGAATAATAATAGCAGTGATACACCTATTTGCCACTTACAAAACACCTCATAAATGTTCATCATTCAGCTGAGTTTAGGGGATTGGAACTGTGGTAAAAATCCCAGCTCTCCTCTTTTCTGCCTTGGCATAGCGCTTGACCTTTCTCGCAAGTGGCAAGAAAATAATTACTTTTGAGTACCTACCTTATATCAGGCATTGTGTTAGATGCTGGACATATAATAGTAAATAAGACAGACAAATTTCCTGTGTTCATGGAGCACAAATAGTAAACAAAAAATAAAATATTTACAGATTGTGATGAGTACTAGTGCTATGATAAAGAACAGGGTCTCTAAGGAGACCTGTTTTAGCTGAAAGGTGATGATCATGGTGGTGCTTACCATGTACCAGGCACTGTTCCAAGTATTTTATACTAACTCATTTGATTCAGCAACCTGATGAGGAATACATTAATACTGTTATCATCCCTGTTTTAAGATGAGAAAACTGAGGCACAGAAAGGTTAAGTAACTTGCCTGGTCACATAGGTAGTAAGTGGTAGAGCCAGAATTGGAACCCAAGCAGCCTGGTTTCAAAATCTGTGTTCCTGACTACTATGCTATACTGAGAAGGAGCCATGTAAGGAACTTGGAGAAGAGTATTTCAGGCAGAGAGAACAGCAAATGCAAAGGCCCTGAGGTTGAAAAGAACTTACCTGATCCAGGAACTGACACAAAGCCAGTGTCACTGGGACATAGAGACATAATGAGATTGAAGGGCCGAGATCACATGGAGCATGTAAACCATGGAAAGGAGTTTAGATTCTATTCCTTTAATAAATGCAAGGATATCCATTGAAGAGTATTAAGCAGTGGAGTGATATCTGATTTAAATTGTAAAGAATTCACCATGGGTGCTGAATGGAAAATGAGCAGTCTTTCAGATTTGACAACATGACGGTCATTGGTGACCTTCAAAGAGTATTTGTAGTGATATTGTGGAGAAAGGAGCCATAAAGTAGTACTGTATGCCAGGCACTATTCTAGGCCTTGGGTAAACTAGACACAAAACTCGTGCCTCATGACTTTAGAAACAAGAAAATTTCAGAGACTAATGCCTGCTATGAACAAACTGTATCAGCTTGTTTTTTGTTAACTGTGATAGCTACCCCTTATTCGACACTTACTTTGCAATAGTCATTATTTTTAAGTACTTTACATGTATAAACTCATTTATTTCTCCCAACAACCCAATGAGATAGGTACTATTGTTATCCTCATTTAATATATGCAGAAACTGAGCCTCAACGCTTCATATATAGACCTATAAAGTATTTCTATTTCTATTCACATGCAAAGAAACTGAAATGCGTAAAGGCTAAGTCGCTTGCACAGGGTCACCCAATCAATAAGTGAATCTAAATTTACAATTCCAAATTCTTCTTCCATTACACCACCTGAAAGTTATGAAACTTGGCTTATGATAAATTTTTCTTGCCAATTTGCCTTCTTTTAAATAGATTTCATTTAGCAATTAACATTTAAACATTTTATATGCTTTCCCAGAGGCCACAGCAATGAAAGATGGGGTGAGTCCAGAAGAGTCTGGAGTTATAGTGCAAGAGAGAAGCCATCAGATGTCTGATCCTTTTACTAGTTTCCTTCCCTCTTTCCTCCAGCCTCCCCAGCACCAATTTCAAGACATCTCGTTTATTTGGTACAAGGATCAATCTAAGTTCCCACATATCTCAGTTTTTATCAAGTTTGTAAATCCCCTCCTACGGGAGGAGAGGTGCCAGTCCCTGCCCAGGAAGTGCTGCAGTTTTGTGGCTTTTATTCCTACTCTGGGCTGTGGTTACCAGCTCATCTCCTTCCTCTCTACATCTTCTTTTGCATTTTCCACACTTACCCATCAACATTTATGCTAAGATAAGTCCAGGCTTTGGAGCAAGACATGCACAACATGAAATACTTAATCTGCTAGTAAGTAAGTGACCTTGGATAAGTGACTCGACCTTTCTGTGACTCAGTTTCCTTATAAATAACATCAGGCTGATAATTCATACCTAATTAGATAATGGCAAAAATTACCCTAAAGGAAAAAAGTAGACACTTTTCCTTTCCCTCTTCCCGTCCTAGCCTCCCTATAATTGCGAATTACATATGGGCAGGAGCTCCATAATCTCAGAGCTTAGGGGTCTCTGAAGGTTTTAAAATAGCCTTGCTTTGAAGAATTTGACAAAAATAGTCTTTTATATTCACCCACATACTTACTATTCCTGGTGTTCTTCATTTCTTCTTCACATCCTGATTTCTGCCTGGGACCGTTTCCCTTCAGCCTGAAAAATTTCCTTTGGAATTTCACGTGGTGTGGACTTGCTGGTAACTGTCCAGCTTCAAATATCTGAAAATACCTTTATTTTGCCTTCTTTTTTTTTTTTTTTTTTTTTTTGAGACAGAATCTCACTCTTTTTGCCCAGGCTAGAGTGCCGTGGCGTCAGCCTGGCTCACAGCAACCTCAAATTCCTGGACTCAAGCAATCCTCCTGCCTTAGCCTCCTGAGTAGCTAGGACTACAGGCATGCGCCACCATGCCCAGCTAATATTTTCTATATATATTTTTAGTTGTTCAGCCAATTTCTTTCTATTTTTGGTAGAGACGTGGTCTCGCTCTTGCTCAGGCTGGTCTCGAACTCCTGAGCTCAAACAATCCGCCCGCTTCGGTCTCCCAGAGTGCTAGGATTACAGGTGTGAGCCACCACTCCTGGCCCTTGCCTTCATTTTTGAAAGGTATTTTTTCCACTGGGTATAGAATTCTAACTTGATTTTTTTGTTGTTTCTCTTAGCATTTTAAAAATATCATTCCACTGTCTTCTGTCTTCCGTTGTTTCTTATGAGAAACAGATATTGTTGTTGCCCTGAATGTAACATAACCTTTATTCTCTCCTAATTTTTAAGATTTTCTCTTTAGTTTTCACCACAATTGACTACAATGTTCATAGTTGTGGAGGCAGGGGAGGGCATAAAGGACGAGTAGCACACAGGTCTATTCGACAGTATTAGCAACATTTCAGTTCTTAGATTGGGTGGTGGGTTTACAGATGTTCTTTCTTATTATGCTTTGTAATTTACTGGTATTACATAAATCCATTGGTATGTCATACAAGGAAATCAAAGATCATAAGTAATTAAAATTTTAAGATGACTGAATGGTAACAAGATGGAGACACCAATTCCTTCCATAAATTTGGCTGTGAATATGGAGCAGAGAAATAGGATAGCGGCTGGAGTGGCATATGAGATCAAGGGAAGGTGTTTTTTGTTCTGTTCTTTTTATATGGAAAGGCTACAGCTGTCTGTGTGCTCATGCAACGATCCCATCAAGAAAGGGAGAAGGAGAAGATGCAGGGGAGGGAGAGAAAAAAGAAAGAACAGTCCTTGGGTCAGAAAGGACATGAGATCCAGAGCACACGTAGAGGTATTGGCCTTTTGAGAGGAAAGAGAAAACTGAGGCCCGGTGCAGTGGCTCATGCCTGTAATCCTGGTACTCTGGGAGGCCGAGATAGGGGAATAGCTTGAGCTCAGGAGTTTGAGACCAACCTGAGTAAGAGTAAGACCCTGTCTCTACTAAAAATAGAAAAATTAGCTGGGCATCATGGTGTGCGCCTGGCCTATAGTCCCAGCTACTTGGGAGGCTGAGGCAGGAGGATCACTTGAGCCCAGGAGTTTGAGGTTGCAGTGAGCTACGATGATGCCACTGCACTCTACCCAGGGCAACAGAGTCAGACTCTGCCTCAAAAAAAAAAAGAAAAAAAGAAAATCTCACCCTGTAGCATGAAGAAAGGCAGAGAAGAAGATGGGTGCTAAAGCAAATAAGATTAAAGATTTGGTGGTGGAGTTTCCCATTTGATGGAAGCTTTTATTTTCTCAGTAATACTTTGGGCGCAGTCAGCAACTCTAAGTAGGAAGGGGAGGGCAGGAGCCCTGTCCTGACCACCATTTGAAGATTCCGTCTGTTCTGCCTCCTCCTAAGGCCAGCCTTGACCCGACAGCTGAAGAGGAATACTTTGAGAGGCTGCTGGCCCCTCTCAACCAGTGTCCTGGGAATGCTATACTGTAGCTGACCTGCTTCAGGGCCAGAACAAACAACCCATCCCTGAAACAGGAGAGAGCTTATAATTTCTGGATCAATTGCTCTGGTTTCCCCACAATATCAAAGGGAAGGCCTAATCTTTCACTTGATGTTGAAATGACACACCTGAGCCAACGAACCTCAGACTCCACTGCAAGCATTCATGAAACAGGTTTTTCTCCTCCCTCCCACCACTGTGTAGTAGAATGAGGTCCTTGTGTGACATTAGTCAGGTCTTCAGACCTCTCCGAGTCTGCTTCCTCATCTGTCAGATGGTGTTATCAGGCCTCATCCGGTGGTTATGCTGTAGAATACCAAGCGCTACACAGATAGGCCATCCCACCCCATGACTGCCTCCTCTTCTGGCTGTCGCCTCTCCAAGAAGGAGAGGAGGGAGAAGGATGACTTGGTTTAGCAGCACTGCTGCATGGTTTCAAATTCCTTAATCAGTCGAGTTCTGCTGCCTCTGCTTTCTCTTCCCTCTTTCAGTGAAATAACTCTTTACTGGCACAGTTTCCTGGTTTTATTAAAAGTTATTTCTAATTTTGCTTGCTTAGCTACTTATGGCCAAATTAGTTTTATGAACTTCCCTAAAGGAGAGGAGTGATGTAGACAATGAGAACAGCAGTAATTTATTTTTTGTTTTCCTTAGACTGTGTCTTCTGCTCATGTAGATTTTCTCTTATGGGAAAATCTCAACCACTCTGATGACTTCAGATATTATTTACAGTTTGATGGCTCTCAAATCCTTATCTTCAGTCCAGTCTACACTCTTATGCTGCAGATCCATAGGGATCCAACTGCACCCTAGAAGTCTTGTCATTGATGTGTCACAAACCAATTCATTGTGCCCAAAATGTGAGTTTGTCATGTTCCTCTGTATACCTCGTCGACCACCTGCATTTATCATCTCTGGAAATTCAGCCACCGTCCATATAGTTACTCCAGCCAGAAGCATGGTTATCATCTCTCACTCCTCCTACTTCTCTATCCCCTACCACCCACAGCCAATCTATTACCAAGGCCTGTTAATTCTACCACCTAAATATCTTTTGAACCCACTCACTTCTTACCATTCTCTTTAGCCCCAGTCATCTCCCCCATGACTATTTCTAACTAGTCTCTCTCAAATCTACATTTTTCCACCGCTGTCCATTCTCCATACTGTAGCCAGTGTGATCTCCCACTCTAATCAGACTATCACCCCCACTTTACCTACCACTGGGGGAGGAACTCCTTAAGGTTGCTGTCAAAATGCCAGAAAACATCCATATTCTTAAGCCAATTATCAGATCTCAATGCCCAATTTATTTGATCTCCCAGTGGCATGTGACACAGTTGATCTCTCTCCTTTAAACACTTCTTTGCTAGTTTCTGAGCCATCACTGCTTCTTGGTTCTCCACCTCCCTCATTGGCTGCTCCCAGCCTTCTTTGCTAGGTCTCCGTCATTTCCCCTACTTCTTAATTTAGGGGTGCTGCCAGGCATAGTCTTTAGACATCTCTATTTACATTTACTCTCTAGGTGACCCCATGTAGTCTCAAGACTTTAAATCCCTTCTTTTTGCTGAAGACTCCCAATGGTTATCTCAGCCCAGACCTCCTCTGACTCTACAACTGCCTATCCAACATCTCCACTTGAGTAGCTATAATAGATATCTCAAATTTAACATGTCCAAAACTGAACTCCAGATTTTATTCCCAAATCTGTTCTTCCTCAGTCTTTCCCATTTCACTTAATAGGTATAGCTAAACTCTAGTTTAGTTATTCAGGCCAGAACTCTTAGAATCCTCCCTGGTGCCTGTTTCCAATCAACCAAGAAATTCTGGCAGCTCTACCTTTAAAATATGTTGAAATCTACTACTTACCACCCCACCATTACCACCCTGGTCTAAACCATCATCATCTCTTGTCTGGATTATTACAGGAGCCTCCTAAATTGCCTCTCTGCTTCTGCCCTTACCCCTTACAACCCATTCCCCGTACAACATCCTGTTAATCTTTTATGATATTAAATAAATCATCAACTAACTCATGTAACTTCTGTACTCAGAACCATCCAATAACTTCCCATCCATGAATAGGAAAGGCCACACTGGGCCTGAGGACAGGCAGGCCATAGAGTAGGAAGGTAGTTTTGATCTCAGAGTTGAAATTTACATCTTTTCCAAATGTGCAAAGCCATAGTCCTGAGCTAGGTACAAGAGAAGACAGCTATGCCCCCTTCCCTCAGGGAGCTCACAGTTCTCCAGGGAACCAGCCTTATATCTAAGTTCCACCAACTTCTGTCAACTGCCTGTCATGCTTCAAGAGCTAGACTTGGGCCGGGCGCAGTGGCTCACACCTGTAATCTTAGCACTCTGGGAGGCCAAGGCGGGAGAATCATTTGAGCTCAGGAGTTCGAGACCAGCCTGAGCAAGAGCGAGACCCTGTCTCTACTAAAAAAAAAAAAAATTAGCTGGACAACTAAAAATATATATACAAAACATTAACCTGGCATGGTGGCACATGCCTGTAGTCCCAGCTACTTGGGAGGCTGAGGCAGGAGGATCACTTGAGCCCAGGAGTTTGAGGTTGCTGTGAGCTAGGCTGTCGCCAAGACACTCTAGCCCGGGCAACAGAGTGAGACTCTGTCTCAAAAAAAAAAAAGCTAGACTTGGTGCTATGGACCCTGCCTTCAGGTAGCTCACAGTTCTTTGAAAGGCACTGGCCTCCAAACCACTCACTTCCTCAGATGACACTTTCCTATATTAGCACTTCAGTAAAACAAGGCACAGGGAACGAGTATAGGGAAAGGAAGGCAGAGCCATATGAGATGGCTTGAATAGAATTCAACAAAGATGAAAGAAAGGCTCTGCAGGCTGTGGATTTGAAAAGAAGAAACTTCAGAGAATCAACAGAATGTGGCAACCAGGAGGCACACATGGTTCGTGCTAGAGACGTAGTCAGAAAAGGGAAGAGATGGACCTGGACTGAAACAGTCAGGATAGGATAGGAATCAAAAGAAAAGAGCAAGAAGCAACCTGTTATCTGAGATCTGAGCCTTGGCCTCTCTCCCCTGCCCATAAGATGAGCTCTGTCTTGTTCCGTGCTTTCCTGCATCAAGCCCACGCTCTGCCCACGTCATGAACCCCTGCATTAACCATAGGCATGAGGCCAGATGCTATTATTCATGAGGAGTTGATCATAGAAGGCAAAAGTAGGAGAAAAGGCCAGGCATGAGTGTAATCTTAAAGCCTTGAGTTTTCCACCCTCTCCCAATCTAGTGTTCTCATCTCCTCTCAGCCAGACCCTAGCATTTCAGACATCACTAGGGATCAGGGTCCTCCAGACGAGCTGGGCAGCTGAGAGTCAACAAACCTGGCTCTGCTGATGATTTTCTGATGTCCTCAGCAGCATGTTTTTCTGGTCTCTGGGGAGGCAACACAGACTTAATTTGTGGCTATACATCCCCCTTTTCTCCTACCACGCAGTTTTGTATAGTGGTTAGGAGCATGGCCTCTGAATCCAAATAGCCTAAGCTTCAAGCTCAGCTTTGCCACTTACTAGCTGTGTAACGTGGGGTAAGTTACTTAACTTCTCTGTGCTTCGTTTCTTTATCTGAAAAATGGGCATAGTAGTACCTGCCTTCTAGGATTGATTATGGATTAACCGAGTAGGCTATGTAAGTACTTAGTACAGTTCTTGGCATGTAACATAGCAAGTGCTCTATGAGTGTTAGCTATTATTTTTATTGTCAAGACATCGTCCCTCTTATTCTGTTATGTTTTGGGGTGTATTTAGAGGGGGAGGGTAATACCAGTAGGAAAGAGATGCTAAGGGACAGGGACATGGTCAAAAGCTTAGAGCCAGGAGCTGGGTGCTGGGAAGTTAGGCCTGAGAGGGCAGCCCCAGAAGTATGGAAAGCAGTTCTCAGGGCTGTAACCATTAACCATGTGCCCAGTTCAGACCCTGGGTTAGAGGCCCAGGACAACACACATCCCCCACCCAAGGGTGATAGAGCCCTAGCCCCAGAAGTCTGTGGCCTGTCTATGGGTCTTAAGGCTTTGGGGCTGCTGCTTTTCTCCCAGAGCCCAAAGAATTTTTCTATCCCTTGGTTTCCCTTCCATAAGCTCAGAGGCATCTGAAAGATGCACATCCTGATAGAGAAACCCCACCCTCCACAAAATCACCAGATCAGACCAGTGATCCTGGGGTTCTGTCTTCTCAGCCTGTGGGGCAAGCCTGAAAGAGTTTCTGGTGAAGGCCACACAAAGCTTTTAAAAGATGAGCAACCTGGCCAAGTATGTACAGAAGTCAGGCGAAACGGCCAGAACTGGCTGGTGCCCACTCTGTCCCAGATTGCAAGTTGGCAAGTACCTCACAGGAAAGGACCCACAGGCCTGCTGGGCAGGTGCTAGGCTCAGGTTGCCTGAGCTTCTCTGAAGACAGAGAGTCCAGAAGGAGCCTGGAGCTCTTACACGAGTATAACTTTAACCCTTCCCTCTCAAGAATCTGGACTTTTGAGCCCTCTTCTAGCAGGACAGGGGTTCAAAAGGTTGCGGAGTCTTGCCCTAGTCAGGGCCCTTCATTATACAGACTGAGGCCTGGGGTGAGGAAGTGATGATAGGCCCTGTGGAATGGGCCTGTCAGGGAAGGCTTCTCGGAAGAAGGGTCAGGTGGCGTGGAGTGGGGATGAGACATGGAGGGAGCATTTAGTAGCGAGAACTACGTGACCAAAGCTCTGACATGGGAATGGAGAAAGAGCTCAGAGCAGGAGATCAGCTGTGCTGCAGCTGGGCTGGGTGAATCTGATTTAGGATTTGCCTCTCAGGGCTGGGCCTCTGGTCTAAGTGTCTTGTCCTCACTTCCCCTGACTCCTAGCTGTGGCTGCTGAGTTTGCTGCTCTCGTCAGCACCAAGGAAGTCCTAATCCAGGCCAGACTCTGGGAGCCACCCCAGAGGAAGGCAGCCAGCCAAGGGGGTGAAAGTTGAGCAAGGCAGGCAGCTACATGGAGCCCTCACTCAGTGTCTGAAGCAACAAGGCCGCCTAGCCGGCCAGAATCAGGAGGCTGTTTACTTTCAGTTTTCAGCTCCTGAGTCAGTGTTTATGTCACTTAAGGAAGCATCTCTGGGAAAGAACAAAACTTTAGCCCTAATCCCAGGCCAGAGGCTCACTGGGAGGAGAAGAGGAGGGCAATGGAGTAGGGAGAGCTGGCCTGGCCTGGCACTGCTCAGACCTTGGGGAGGTACTATACCCCAGGTCTACTCAGGACCTTTGAGGCCTAACCCCCTGCCTGGAGTGGGGTCTGAGGAGAGGAAGGCTTCATTTCGCTCTGGGTCTGCAACTGATGTCAGCTCTAGCTCCAGCATAGCCTCTCTGTTTTTCAAGATGTTGTACCTCACCAGAGCCTTGGTCATATCTGAATTGTATTTGAACTTCACAATAGACCTGGTTATGCAGTGAAGCTAAGACCCAGAGAGATGCAGAGAAAGAAAATGTCTTGGTCTTGAGGGAGTGGGACAGTTGGGCTGGGCCACAAACCAGTGTCCCTTCCACTCCACCCCTCTGCCTCTCCTCCGAGAAAGTCCCTGGGACTTACCCTGGAAAGCAGGCGTAAGTAGGGGCACCTGCACTAGCACTCCCTGGAAGCATGGCCTGTTCAGGGGGATCCATCTAGGGGTTGGAGTAGAGAGAACCCAGAATGCAGTGGCTGGGATCAGATCACATCTGAGACCAAAGAAGAGGGTGAGGCCCCCCTGAGAGAGCTTTTAGAGAAGAGGCTACATCACAGGGACCTGGCCGAAAAGGGAGCCAAGCACTTGGATAAGTCCATGGTTTACAGAGCACCTCTTCTTGCATTATCTGCTCTTCCTAATCCCTGTTTCCAGGTACGGAAACCAAGGGCCAAAAAGAAAGTGGCTTACCCAAAGCCACTTGGCTAAGAAGGGGTAGAGCTAGGACTAGAACCAACTCCCTATGCAGAGTTAACTACTTGCCCTAGGAAACCCCACATTTTCCTTCCACCACCACTTCTTACTCCTTCCATGTGCTCTATTTTCTTCCCAGCAGAGTCCCATCTTTGGCATTAAAGGCTCCTTTAAGACATATCTATTACCAGAGAAGCCTGTCATGTTCATGTGCTGAGTGTCCAGTTACCCAGAAAACAGCAAGTCCCCATACGTGGACAGAGGAGGATTTAATGGGGCAGCCTGAGAGAGCTCTGGCCTGATGCCACACTTGACACCCAGACCACAGAAAAGCCAGTTCTGTCCTTCATACCAGGACGCTGGTCAAAAGCCCCCATCCCTGTTCACTGGGAAGGCCCTTACGGATCAGCTCCCTGACGTCCAAGAGGAATAAGGTCAAATTCCCCCTAGACATCCTGGAACTTCCCTCTGCAAGTATCAGTTCCTCTTTCTAGATCTGTCTTCTGCTGCTCTCCATACCTGCAGTTCAGTTCGGCCCATTCCTACTACTTTTCCAGCAAAGAAATTCCTTCTTCACACCTTTGCTCAAGCTGAGTCTCTACCTGGCATGCCCTCTCTCATCTTAAGTTCACACTCCACTTTCATGTTTTTCAAGTCCCTTATCTTCAAAGTACCCTTCCAGGGACTTCACCCCATGTATGACACCCACTGTCTAGACTCCACTGTACCTACAGCCCCTCTACCTCTGATGATCCTGCTTCCATGTGGGCTCCTCCTGCCTCCCCAGGAGGGTTGATAGCTCCTGCAAAGCACATGCTATGCTGACAGTTTTCTTGTGCCCTCTGGCTTCTAGCCAGGCACATGGGAGTATTTAGAGGAATAGTTAGTACATGTGGGGTTATCACTGCTCTGGGAAGCTTCACCTCTGGCCAGCCCCTCAAGGGTGGTATGTTTTAGGGTAGCAATCCTGACAAAGAATCTTTACCGGTAGTCAAGATGTTTGTTAAACCCTTTTGAGGTCAACAAAAGTCAAATGCCGCTGAGTGTGTATTCTCTGTCCTTCCTCACCCCAGCCCTGCCCTATACACAGAGCCAAGCCCTGTCTTGTCCTGGTCCCTGGGCCTGGGCCATGCAGATAAGGCCCCCTAGGTCACTGGGTCTGTGGTTGGCAGAACCAGCCACACTTGATCCAGCTCCAGGGCAGATATGGGCCCAGCCAGCAGGTATAGGCCTGTGCTCATGCTATTCCCTCTGATGGATGACCTCACCCCACCCCCCAGCTCTGTTGAAACCCTGCCTGTCTCAGATCCCACCTCTGTGTGAAGTCTCCCAGTACTTTCTTAGCTGTTACTAACTGCTCCTTTCTCAGTGCTCCTAAGCTCTAAGCCTCATCTCTGTGATTGTTGAGTAGGTTGGTGTCTGTCTCCCCTCTGGCTGAGCAGCCCAGTTGCCTCTCGGCCTTTTGGCTAAGACCAAGTGTAGCTGAGCAGGCCTGTGACAACAGAAAGCATCTACCTGTCGTCTGTAAGAGCCGATCCAGTTGAGTAGATCTTAGGCTCCTGAAAGTTTTGATGAATCACCAACAGAGGTCTTTTTATGGTCATTTCATGAACTGAGGCAGTTGGCCCTTCCAACCATCGAGAGAGCAAGACCCATCTAAATCTCTCTAAAACTGAAAACTGAGAATGCTTGTCTTTTGGAAGATGGGGAAACAAAGGCCTGGGTTTAGGATTTGAGATAGAGGACCATATTCATAGGCCTGTTTTCCGATCTGGCTTATAAAACATCTCTGTAGTCCCCTTTCACTGTAGCAGAGAAAGAAATGGAAAGCAAGAGACAGCTGATGACCCAGAAAATTCATCTGCAGTACAAACGGGACTGGAATGGGACTCGTATCACCTCTAAATCCCAAATCGCTCAAGAAACAGTCATCTTGAACCTTGAGAGTAGAGAACAGCTACACAAGCTGAAAGTGTTCCAGAAACTCTGAGAGGGTTTGCCCTAACTAAAGACCTGGCACATGGTAGGCCAACAACCACTTGTTCTGAAATGAATGAATGAGAAGTTTGCTGCAAGAGTCTCCTGCCCACCCAATTTAAATCTCTGGTCACCATGGCCTGGTCCCACTCACACTGGTCTAGCTGCTACCAAGCTCCTGTCTGGGTTGTGGCCCAGCCAGGGTCACAAGCATCTGACCCAGTCTACGCCCTACACAGGAGCACTTAGCCTGGAGCGGGAGGGGCAACAGGCAGAGGCTGGTCCACTGGCCTCTCCTGGCCTGAGGCTTCATGGGATGCAAATGCTTCCCATATTTTGGAAGGAAGAACTGCAAACACCAGCAAGAAGTGGGTTTCCTTCTTCCCTTTTAACCTAGACCTACCTAGAAGACAGAGAGATGTTATCTTCCAGTCTCTACTGTGCAGCCCAGGAAAGCCTGCCTGTGGGCTGACAGTGCTGAGAGCTTGCTCAGGTCAGGTTGTATACACTGCCTTGGCATTTAGAATTCTAGATTGGCAGGGACCCTCAAGATTGCCCATCCACTCTGCTGTTTCATGGATGGAAAACCGACACCCAAACAGTAGAGCGAGGACACGCAATTCCCACTCCCCTCCTCTCATTCTGACTGCATTCTAATTCTTTGGGTAGATCTCTCTGTCTCCCAGAGCTTAACTCGGAGCTCTGAAGGTCAGGAACAGAGTTCTGTTAGCTTCTGTGTCCCTCTCGCAATAGACATTAAAAAGGTTAAAGAAGATTTTACTGATTCCGGAAGCAACTCTAGCTGGGCCTCAGTTTCTCATTAGCAGAATTGGAGGGGGAGGGGAGATATCCCAATCTCTAGGGTCCTCACCAGGCCGATTCTTAGTGCCCAGGGAGTATTACAGTGTGATCTCATTGCTCCGTCAGCTTATGACGATCTCGGCTCCTAAGATTTGGGGACAGAGAAGAAATATTTATCCATAGGCTAGGCTGCATGCTGTGAAGTCAACCAGGTTTGCCTGTGGTAGCTAATCCCATCTCCTTTCAGAACTACTTCTTCCCCTACCAGTCCTCCATCTCTTCCCCAGGGCCTTGCTCTCAACCAGCTGTCTGGGGTGGCTTTCCTGTATATAGCTTTGAGCTCCTTCAGTGCAGGAACCTTGACAGAGTAAGAGGAAAAAAAATGTTTAATGAACAGATGAGTGAGTAGGGGGGTCCAGAGGACCATGATGCCATAACCCAAAGGCAAGTACCTTAAAGGTAGAATTAATGGTGATCTGTCAGCCCAAGACAGGGAGATGTTTGGTAGCAGGACAGTAGGTATGTGCTTCATGTCACCTGGCAATTCTAGAAACTCCAAAGGGCCAAACAGAGAGTACATTATCCACCAACATCTTCTTGCTAGGAATTGGATATATTCTTAAGGTCACACATGGGACAGTAACAACTCAGAGAAAGGATGAGGCTTCAAACCTGTCCCGGAGGTGACAGCCCACTTCTTCTCCAGAGGCACAAAAAAATTCAGATCTGGGGTTCACAGCTCTGCTACTTAGAGCTGTGAGACTTTGGGTTTATTTGACACTAATTGTAGTTTCCTCATCCATGACATGGGGAGAATGATATACCCACCTTATGTGGTTGAGGTAAGGGTTAAATAAGATAAGGTATGTGACATGCTTTGTAAACCAGTCAGCTCGACCTAAATATAAACAAAAGGACCAAAAGATGAGAGGAACCAAAGTCATTCATTGGTGGTGCCATATCCTCAGTGCTAACCTATCTGACTTCTTCCTCTCCAGGACAAAAGTGAAGCCACCAGGGGAGCCCTCTCCCTAAGGCCTTGTCGCCCCAGACCTAATTCACTGCCTCCCACCCTGCCTGAAGAAGAAACTCGCAGGATTGCACGGATATTTTCTTCCCGGTACTCCCAGAAAGACTGATGCAGCCTGAGAGACTGAGGGAAAGAACAGCCTGCCCACCCTCCCTCAGCCTTGCCCAGCTTGCAGGAGGCACCAGGTTTGGCTCCCTGAAACCACCACCAGCTAGTCCATGGGCACCTTGAGAAACCTAGACAGCCCAGACTAGAGGAGTGTCCCAAACCAGCCCAGTGTCCACCTGCCAGGACTTCGGCTTCTTTCTTCTATGGTGACACAAAAGCCAGAAACAAAATGGATTCCAGCACCAAAGTGGCCCACCCATCTTTTGACCAAGGGACTCAAATAGACAACTTTCAGTGGAGAAACTCCTCCCAGTGTCCTTGACACAGCTGACTGCTGACATGAGCCCACCTTCTGCCGGAATATGATGGGCCATTTTTGCCTTAAAGGTTGGGGAGAGGGAGGGTGTAGATTGTGTTCATAGCTGAGGAAACCCTAGGGCCACCTCCAGTTCATTTGTGTGGCAATAAGGGTATTTTATAGATATAAATTATATTTATGCTGTATCAAATTAATAGGAGAAAAGGGAGAAATCACCTCCATCAAACTTTTAATCTGATTGTCTGAAATTCTAACCATGCTTTTAACTTATTATTTTTACCCAGCTCTGAAGGTCACTCCTGCCTGTGCGTGAATAAAATCATATTGGTGTTTGTATTCCGTGCACAAGCGTTTGCTGGGTTGGCCACTGGAGTAGGGATGCTAGGAATTCATTTTCACTCTAACTGCTAGAGAGAAAGTTTGACAACCGTACAGTCCCTTAGAGAAGCTTGTCTGGAACAGGGAACCAGGATCACCATGAGACTTCTGAGCTCCTCCAAAGATCAGGTTGGTCCAGGTTACAGTGACACCCAGTATTTCCTTTGGTTGTGCTTGAAATCTATCAGCAAAGCGGGGGAGTCTCCTGGAACAGGCCTCTCAGAATCCCCCTTGTCTCTAGGATGGGAAACTCTAGCCTAGACTGTCAAACCACAAACAGCTGAGCAGCTACGCTGGAAAAGGCCCTGTGAAGAGGACGAGAAAGGGCACAGATGTGTAGAGTACGCAGTGTGGCTGGGCGACAGGGTTGGAAGGGAACTAACGTGGAGGGTCCTACTGTTCACCCCAAGTGCATGTCATTTCAGTCCTCAAAACAGCTTCATAACTAGATATTATGATGCCCCTTTTGTAGTTAAACTGAGGCTCAGCAAAGTTTAGTGTTTTGCTTCTGTTTATGTGGTTAGGAAGTGAATCACCACACAAGACATCCTTAGAGATGTCACAAGGCTGCTACACTCAGTGATGAAAACAAGGTAAGTGCTGAAGGTGGGGAAAGACCATGTAGGTGGAGCAGTCAGGGGAGGCTTCCTAGAAGAGACGGGGTGAGCCCAGAGAATTGGCCATGGCCAGGCCGTGGAAAGCTGCGGAGAGAGTCAGGAGAGTGCTCTGAGCCACATGCAACTGGAGTTAGGGAAGAGACTAGTCTGGCTCTGTCTGAGTTCTGCAGCCTCATCTGTAAAACATAACCCCAGCTTCACAGGGTTGTGACGAAGATCAAATGAGGTGACATTTGTGAAAGTGCTTCGCCTACACTTGGCACATAGTGGAAGCTTAAGAAATGTCAGCCCCACCCACTCTCCTGAAGCTCCAGGAGTAACCCAGCAGAGGCGAGCACACCAATGACTGAGACAGGCAGAGCACACTGGGCCTCGGAGAGTGCAAAGTGATAGAGGAACCCTGAGGAGGGAGCAGGTACTCTCCTTATTGGTGATGTGCCCTCAGGCCAGCCTTTCCGCCTTCTGTTTACCTCTGCTCCCTAAGCTTCAGCCTGCCAGCCCACCCCTTCTCCAGCACCACAGAGGCCGTCCCCCCTCCTGGGTCTCCCTCTCACATTGCCAGTGCACAGCTCTCAGGGGCCAGGGATCCACCTCCCTTGGGACACAGGGAACCTACAGAGGGACAGTCATGGGCCCAGGCCTGAGGGGTAAAGCCTCAGGTGAAGAATATTCCTTCCAAATCCTGCTTCAGCTCCTGTAAATAACCCGATGGGGTCAAGTTAGGATACGGCCACAAGAGAACATGGGCTGCTCCTACCCAGGCTGAGAGCAGCCTCCAGTGACACAAAGGGACCCTGAGGATCTGACACCCACCACCTCCTCTTCCAAAGAGTATGTTACGTACCACAATCTTGTCCCTGGAAGTTGGATGTATTTCCCAGTGCCAGCTCTGAGGTGAAATGGCTTGCTGAGTCATGCAGCATGGATATGAGCAAGATGTTTCTTCCCACCACCAGAACTAGCCAATGTCTCCCCCACTTCCCTTTGAGTACTGCTTCCACAGAGACTAGAATGTAGGTGTTTCTGATCACCAGAGGCTGGTCGCATCCCAGCCCATAGCAGCCAACCTTGGATCTTCTAGTACGAGCTGGAACCAAAGCAAGCAGACCTGGCCCTGCCCTTAAGAAGCACCCCGGCCAAAGTAAGCTCAGCACCCTTCCCTCTGGGTTTTTCCAGGGCCTGCTGCCCCTATGTTTGAGTCCCTACTGTTTATCCCTCCCCCATAGACTCCCTGCAATTCACCCCTCCACCTCCAGGCTGGTATTGCCAGTGGAGCTCAGAACCTACTTCCTGAACCCTTCTCGTCTCAGCAGCCACTCCCTGCTAACATAATGCGTCTGCCTGTTCTGCTGACATTCAGGGCTGGTCCAAGGAAGGGGACAGGTACAGCCCGAGCTTTGCACTTGAGCGTCTGTAGTTCTAACCACCTGCCTTGTGACCATGGCTCTTTGCCCAAGTCCAGAAATGGCCTCTGCCTACTCCTCTGCCCTACCCAGTTAACTTCCTTTGTGTATCTCCCTTCTCCCCCTCCTCTCCTACCCCTACTTTTCTGTGTCATCTAGGTCCCAAGTTCAGCCATGCCCAGCCCTTACTCTCAGTGCTTATGGATGGAGCCTACATTAGCTGCTGCAGGAGACCCTTCCAACCTTCCCCAGCTCCCTTTGGCTCCAGCAGTGTTCATGCTAAAGCCTCCAAGTATCATGTCATGGAGAAGAGTGGTCACAGCAGATAGGCCCAAAATGCATTATAGTTGAGAGGTTGGAGGTCAGGCTCTGCCGCATACTAGCTATATGACCCGAGTAAGCCACTGCCCTCCCTGAGACTCAGTTTTCCCCTCTGTTAAACAGTAAAATTTTAGGATCCCCAGCAATAAAAAGGAATGAAGTACTAACATGCCCTACAGCATGGATGAACTCTGAAAGCACTGTTATGCCAAGTGAAAGAAGCCAGTTATAAAAGAGCACATACTGTATGATTCTATTTATATGAAATATCCAGAATAGGCAAATCTGTAGAGGCAGAAAATAGATTAGTGGTTGCCTGAGGCTGGGGGAGGGGAAGGGGACGGGGACGTGACTACTAATGTGTATGGAGTTTTTTGGGGGGTTGATAAAAATGTTAAATAGATTGTGGCAATGGTTGCACAACTCTCAATATACTAAAAACCGTTTGAATTTGGTACATTTGAAGTAGGTGAATTGCATGGTATGCGAATTATATCTCAATAAATCTGTAATTTAAAAAAATTTAGAATCCTAATAGCACCCACTTCATAGGGTTGTGAAAAATAAAAACAACGTACATAAAACATTTAGCACATAGTAGACACCAAGAAATGAACAGTTATCATCATTGTTATTATTAAGAGGAGGCCTGAGAGAGTTGTGCCCAGCCTATCATGGGAGACCTCGACCTATGGATTGTCAAAAGTGACGGGTCCACCCGCCACCATATACCCAAGGAAGCTTTCGCAGCTTGAAGGAGCTATATTAAAGTGCCCGCAGTCAAGAGAACTGAACCAAATCTGGAACTCACTGACCTCTCCCCTCACCTCCCTGCTCCTCCCCAGCCAGCCTCTTGTCAAGTGATCGGGCTGTCAACTAGCTTCTCTAGGATAAGGTTTCAGGTCAGCAGGAATGTATAAGACCAGTGCCAAGCTGAGGCGACAGAGACAACTGTGAATGGCAAGGGGGGCCCTCAGATCCCTGCTGCCACCTCCTGGGATGGAGCCTTAAGAAGCCCTTGTGCTGCCCCTGCCCTGGCTGGACTCACAGGTAAGACCCCTTTCTCTCCCCACCCCTCCACTCTCCCTCTCCCTTCTTGTTCTCCCTTTTACTGGAGGCTTATAGAGAGCAGCCAGGAGCTGTCAGCGATCATTAGCCATAGCATGACAGACCTGAGAAACTCAGTCCAGCCCCTCACCTTGTCAAGATGAGGGAACTGCAGCCCTGGTAAGGGCACTGTGGCAGGGCTGGGACTTGAACCCAACACCTGTGTCACTCACCCAGGACTCACTCTCCCCTTGCCCCACTAGCTGATTCAGGTGGGATTGTGCAAATCCCCATAGATAGGAAGTGCTTTCTTCTTTGCCTGGCCTAGAATCTCTAGGATTCCTCCAGAGCATAAAACCCTCTCCGCGTGAGGATCTTGGGGCCGTTTTCCTGAGTCAGGATGGTGGGGGCACCTGTGGCGTGGGGCCTTGCCCACGTTATGTGCCAGGAGGTTTACAGAGCCCATGGTCACTATGTCCAGATGGCTTCCCGGTGGGATACTTTGCCAGGGAGGGTGGGGTTGGAGTTGGGGAGGCAATAGGATGTCTCAGAGTGGGGTCCTCTGAGCCCTACTTCAGAGCTACCATGGGGAATTTGTTTCTAACACAGACTCTATCTCCAAGGCTGAGGGTGGGGAATCCACTTAGTAAACAAGCAGCTCAAGGGATTCTGAGCTTCCCCTGACGTCAGACTCTCTGGGCAGTGGAACAGGCACAGACCTACGTGCCAATCTCAGCTCCATAACTTCAGCTATATGACTAGCCAAAGCCCTCAAAGTCTCAGGTCCCTGGTTTAGGAAGTGGAATAATGATAACAACCACCTTACAGCTGTATAAAGAGATTGAATTAGTCAATGTCTGTAACCTCAGCAGGGTGCCTGGTGCAGGAAGCACTCAGCAAACATTGATGGGCTGTGCAGGCTCGAACATCCCACCCCTCAGGTACCCCAACAGAGCTACAGGGATAAGGACTCTCTTGACTTCCTCTGTTAGCCAGTGGTGAACGTCTGCTGGCTGCTAGGGTTCTACAGGAGGCTGGAGTGAAGGGAAGGCAGCTGAAAGGCACTGGCCTCAGGGCAGCCGCTACCTGTGCCCACCACTGTGGCCTCCCTCCCCCAACTTGACTGAAAGTTCTAGAGCCCTCCCCCCAAGGTGTGTGTGGCTTTTGACCTGAGTCCATGTCCTTCAGTTCCATTTCCCCTGGTGGCTCAGGACTGCCCCTGAAATGGGCTCCAACTTTGCCCCTGGCCACTGCTCTTGACCAAGTTCAGGCTTCAGTACCTCCTGCTGGCACTATTCCAGCAACCTCTTCACTGGTCTTAGAGCCTCCCACCTCTGCCTTCCAGTCCAGCCTTGACACCTGAACTAGCACGCTCTGAGCACAGGTCTGACTTGCTGGAAAACCACCAACCACTCTCCCTTCTCAACTAGATTAAGTGTAACCCAGGCATTCAAGGCCCTCTACCAAAGTCCCCTGTGGTCATCTCTGACCTCATTTCCTGTTTTCCCACTTCAATAGATGGAGTTCTTTGGTCAACTCATCCTCCCTGACCCCTTTAAGTGTCCTCCCTGCACCAGGCTTTGGAGAGAAGCAGGATAAGTAGATCCTGTCTCTGTCTTTGGGGCTCCCCATCTTTGCAGTTAATGAGCTCATTCTACAAGAATGGGTGGGGTCAGAGGCAGCCAAGGACAAAGTAGGTTCAGAAGGGAAGCCATGTGTGGCAGTTCAGCCCTCCAGCCAGGGAAGAAGAGGCTTTCTCCATCCTCAGCAGGAGGCAAAGCGGGTGAAGCCAGCTCCCTGCAGGGCCTGATAAGGCACAAACACTCTACACCAAGTGCCTAGGGCAGAGAATGCATTGGAATCACACAGCCCTGGGGAGAGTCCTACCTCTGCTGCTGTGTGGCCCTAGACAGGTCATTTGACCTGTCTAGGCCTCAGTTTGTAACTCTGAAAGTAGAAAAAATGCCTAACTTGTAGGGTTTTTTCTTTAGAGCCTGAGTGGCTCCCAAAGGTTTTGAAAACGGGACACTCCTACAACCAGTGAGACATTAGAGCTTAGGGCCTCCCCAGCTCTGAGAGCCAGATGTTCAGATTCGTGATGCTGAGATCTCAAGCAGCTTAGCTCCTATCAGAGGAGAGGAAGGGCAGCAAAATGCCAGGGCTTGGGAGAAAAGCTACCGGGATACAGACACTGGGAGAGGCAGCTGCTCCCACACACCCACATGCTGCATTCCAGCTCCCAGGCAGAGGAGCCAGAGCCTCCCTGCTGGCGACAGGCCCAGCACCTGGCAGCTGCTGGTCTTCTGTAGGGTAAAGGTGAGTGAGCAAAGAGGCAGGTGGAGGGTGGGTCCTATACTACAGCTGCAGTGCTCTCTCTTCAGACAAGAGAGGGAGTCCCAGCTACTCAGGAAAATGAGGGAGGAGAATCATTTGAGCCCAGGAGTTCAAGGTTGCAGTGAGCTATGATGATGTTATTACACTCCAGTGTGGGTGACAGAGTGAGACCCCATCTCTAAATAACAAAAATAAAAAGTATATAAAAATAATTTTTAAAAAAGACTATATGCAGGCAACCTTGCAAAAATAAAAAGTTTTCATCCAGGGTGAATCACGGTTCTATTGAATCACAACCAATGTTTATTTAATTTATTTGGGAGAGAAGGGTCTATGAGACTTGGCAGGCTTTTTACGCCTCGGGGAGAAGGATTAGCAGAGAAGGCCTCTCACAGAAGCAGCTTGACACTGGAGAGAGCAGGGTGTGTGTGGAGTCAGACCACATCTGGTCCCTGCCTAGGCCTTGGTTTCCTCATCTGTGTGATAGAGATGCCACCACCAGCCCTGCCTGCCCCGTGGTATGGAGGGGAGGAGCAGAAGCAGGGTCAGGATTGCAAGATATGAGGGATGGGAAAGCAACTTGTTTTCATAGACCGAATTCATGCAGCTTGCGTGTGGCAGCGCCCAGGCTTCTCACTTTCTAGAGCCCTGCCAGGGTGCTGAGGGACACCTGGGGACTGGGCCAGACATCTGCTCCATCAGCCTCCTCTGACCTTTCTCCTGCAGCCTCCCCGCTGCACTGAAGCCCACAGCTGCCTCTCTCCTTGGACCTCCTCTGGGCCCCAAAGGCACCAGGAAGAGGTTTTTGGGACCATGGTTGGACTAAAACCTTCAGACGTGCCTCCCACAACGGCTGTGAAGTTCCTGGGGGCAGGCACAGCGGCCTGTTTTGCTGACCTCCTCACCTTTCCACTGGACACAGCCAAGGTCCGCCTGCAGGTAGGTTGTGATTGTTCTGAGGTTCAGCCCAGACAGGGTCCCTGTGCACACAGCCCCTTCCTGCCTGCCCACCCAGCTCCTCACTGCGGTTGTCTCTCAGATCCAGGGGGAGAACCGGGCAGCCCAGGCAGCCTGGGGTGTGCAGTACCGTGGCGTGGTGGGCACCATCCTGACCATGATACGCACCGAGGGCCTCCGCAGCCCCTACAATGGGCTGGTCGCTGGCCTGCATCGCCAGATGAGCTTCGCCTCCATCCGCATCGGCCTATACGACTCCGTCAAGCAGATCTACACCCCAAAAGGAGCAGACCGTGAGTGCCCAGGTCCCTATGGACACCAAGGGGCTAGGTGGAAGCAGAATTTTGGCATGTAGGTCAGGAGACCAGGGCAGTCCAGACTCAGAACAGAGCTGGGGGCATCAGGAAGCTGGTAACAGGCGCTCATGAGGAGACTCTGAGTGGCCATCAAGGAAGCTCCAGACCCTAACCCAGGAACAGAATGCAGGCACGGCAGGGGCAGCCCCGTGAAGAGGAGCATCATCCAGAGAGCTGTTCAGTGTGGGACACTGGCCCACTCTCTGCTTCTTCCAGACTCCAGCATCGCTACCCGGATTTTGGCGGGCTGCACCACAGGGGCAATGGCGGTAACCTGTGCCCAACCCACAGATGTGGTGAAGATCCGATTTCAGGCCAGTGTCGCTCTTGGGCCCAGGAGCGACAGGAAATACAGTGGGACTATGGATGCCTACAGAACCATCGCCAGGGAGGAAGGGCTCAGGGGCCTGTGGAAAGGTGGGTTTGGACTCCAGGTTCAGGGGGCCTTCAGCAGAGCCTTCCCTGCGCTAGGGCTGGGGCAGGGAACCAAGCAAGGAGGGAACTCCCAGCACGGTGTGTTCCAGTGATTCTGAAAGAACATCCCAACCAAAAGTACCTCACTGACCTGCCACAGCACCTCAAATTCAGTTCATTTTACCAACCCTTCACCACGAGCAGGCTGCTACAAGAGAGACAGAAATGAATACAAGATCCCTTCCACCCCAGCAAGGCACTTGCAGACACGCAGAGGAAATAAGTCGGGGAGCAGCTATACCATGGGCAGGATGTGCTAGGTGTCATGCTGGAGGTGTAGAGCCAGAGGTGGGAAAAAACATGCCAGCTATGCAGAGAAGGTGAGGCCTAAGCTAGGCCTCAAAGGCTCCACATGTGTGGAGATGGAAGAGAAGGGCTTTCAAGCAGGGCACAGAGAAAACACAGAAGCTTTGGAAAAACACAACCATGAGGAGTGAGGCACAGAGAGATGCAGTGATGATGGGGCTTCTTGAATTCCCTATGTGTTTGTGTGGTGGCCATCTTGATGAATGCTGGAATCTCTCACATGTGGGCAAGATCACATGAATCCTTGTGGAGGAAACAGTGACCCAGTGAAATGTAAGGACAAGACATCTGGGTCATAGCCCTGGCTCTGCACTCACTTGCTAGGTGCCCTTCCAGAGCTGTCCCCTCCTGTGAAACCTGTAGGTTGGTCTTGATATTCTCCTAGGGCCCTGCTAGGACTATATTCTGCCACTATTCCAAAAGCCCAGCCTCCCTCTTCCAAAGAATGACTTCCTTTTCTGGCTGTAGCTGGGTCTCGGAGAAGCATATTTTAATTTTGACAGCTATTACAGATTATCCTCTAAAATGTGGCCAAATTAACAAAAGTGGGCCTCTCTCTTTTCTGTCTCTGAGGAAGACATGTTAACCCTAGAAAGGAAAGTGTGGAATCTGCTCAGCTGGGGTGGGCTCCTCTGGCTGAGACCATTGGAATGGGGCACTATGCCCCAAACTGTGGCCTTGCAGCCAGGGCGTCCACTTCTCCCATTCCCCATTCATCAGCCCCGACTCCTTTCCTAACAGGAACTTTTCCCAACATCACAAGGAATGCCATCGTCAACTGTGCTGAGATGGTGACCTACGACATCGTCAAGGAGAAGCTGCTGGACTATCACCTGCTCACAGGTGAGGCACCAGGCTCCAGGCAGACAGCCCTCCCTCAGCAGGGCAGTGACACGGAACTCCACAGAGTGGGCACCACCCAGAGATAACTAGCCTTTAGGAGGAGTAGAGAGTGCAGCAGCCAACAGTGGAAAGTGCCCAGTACATGACTGTGACCAGTGGGAAAGACACCTGGGCTGGGAGGCTGGAGACTGGATGCGAGTCCCAGCACCACTTCTCACTGTGGATCTTCAAGCAAGGGTCTCTCACCTTCTCTGATTTCCGTTTCCTCAAACAAGGTGGTTTGGGCTGGATGACTTTCCAACTCTGGGATGGCCCAGTTCTAGTTTGCCAGTACTTACTGGGAGCTTAGCCCTGGGCACTGAGAGATATGGAAAATACTGTCCTTACGCTTGAGGAGTTCAAGGTTTAGTTAGGGACAAACAATAAACACACAGGGAACAGAATGCAAGCACACTCCTTGATATTTGCTCTTCCCTTCTCTTCTACAGACAACTTCCCCTGCCACTTTGTCTCTGCCTTTGGAGCTGGCTTCTGTGCCACAGTGGTGGCCTCCCCGGTGGACGTGGTGAAGACCCGGTATATGAACTCACCGCCAGGCCAGTACCGCAACCCCCTGGACTGCATGCTAAAGTTGGTAGTCCGCGAGGGCCCCACAGCCTTCTACAAGGGGTGAGCCGCCTCCTATACCTCCAGCACTCCCTCCCAGAGAACTGGGGCTTCTTTCTTTTCTAATGTGGCTACCATGGGTCAATCTGGGGATGTAGTAGTAAACAGTACAGATGTAAATGCCATGAAGGAGAAGTATAAAGAACTAGGGAAGAAAAAAGTGAACCAAACCTGATTTAGAGAGTTGGGGAAGCCTTGATGAGAAAAAGTAGTCTAGGGATAGGTAAAAAGTACTGTCTATCTGCAACCTGTGGGGCAGGAGAGAAGGAGAGAAAGGTAGTTAGCAATCCTAGAACTTTTCCCCAACCTACTGCTACGACCATTGATCACCACACTGATGGCAGCCATAGTTCCTCACTCAGTATCCCAACACACTTCACATTTTCCTGCTTCTATGCCTTTGCCTTTACCGTTACCTCTGCATGGAATGCCTCTCAACATTTATAGAATCTAAATCTTAGCCATTCTTTAAGACTAGTTCATATGCCATCTCCTCCCTAACACTCTCAGGTATAAATTTTCCCTCCTCCCTGTGGATATTGACAATACCATTTGACACCATCTTTATGTTATTTACCACCTCGTGCCTTGTATTGTAGTATTTGTAAACTATTAAGTATCCCCCATGCTAAAGCACAAGCTCCTTAAATCCAAGAATTAGTACCTTATATTAGGTTGGTGCAAAAGTAATTGGGGTTTTGGATCCTGAATTTTAAATCATTATAACTAGGCTCAAACACATCTTTATTTATCAAAATAGGAAACATTACAGTCAACACATTTTTGCCAACAAGAAATAAGTTTGTTTATTCCTATAGCTCAAAAATCCATGTTTCAGGATTCAACGAACTCTTGGAAAGCATTTTCTGCATCTTGCTGGTTGTGGAAGTGTTTTCCCAACAAAAGTTGAGATGCTTGAAGAAGTGGTAGTTGGTTGGCAAGAGGTCAGGTGAATATGGCGGATGAAGCAAAACCTCATAGCCCAATTCATTCACCTTTTAAAGCATTGGTTGTGTGACATGCGGTCAGGCGTTGTCATGGAGAAGAATTGGGCCCTTTCTGTTGACTAATGCCAGCTGCAGGCATTGCAGTTTTCGGGGCATCTCATTGATTTACTGACCATACTTCTCAGATGTAATGGTGGTTTCACCGGGATTCAGAAAGCTATAGTGGATCAGACCAGCAGCAGACCACCAAACAGTGACCATGACCTTTTGTTGGTGTAAGTTTGGCTTTCGAAAGTGCTTTGGAGCTTCTTCTCAGTCCAGTCATTGAGCTGGTCATCGCCAGTTGTGGTATAAAATCCACTTTTCTTCTCATGTCTCAATCCAATCGAGAAATGGTTCGTTGCTATTGTGTACAGGAAGAGAAGACAACACTTTAAAATGATGATTTTTTTGATTTTTGGTCAGCTCATGAGGCACCCACTTATCGAGCTTTTTCACCTTTCCAATTTGCTTCAAATGCCGAATGACTATAGAATGGTCGACCTTGAGTTCTTTGGCAACTTCTCATGTAGTTGTAAGAAGATCAGCTTTGATGATTGCTCTCAATTGGTCATTGCCAACTTCCAATGGCCAACCACTGTGCTCCTCATCTTCAAGGCTCTCCTCTCCTTTGCAAAACTTCTTGAACAACCACTGCACTGTACATTCGTTAGCAGTTCCTGGGCCAAATGCATTGTTGATGTTGAAAGTTGTCTCTCCTGCCTTATGACCCATTTTGAACTCAAATAAAAAATTGCTGGAGTTTGCTTTTTGTCATCATCTCCATAGTCTAAAATAAATATAAAATAAACAGCAAGTAATAAGTCATTAGCAGAGAAACACAACATGAGAAATACACATTAAAATGATGCATAATGTAACCACACTTAAAATTTAAGAATGTATTCCAATATCAAACGGCAAATTCCAACAATGCTAAAACTACAATTACTTTTGCTCCAACCTAATACATCTTTTATCTCCCAAAGGCCCTAGCACAATGCATGCACTCAGTAATGTAGGTTATTTATGATTATCCTGGTAGCTAAACCACCATGTATTAGGCCTTGTGCTAAGCATTTGACATATGTTACCTCAACAATCCCCTGAACTGGGTAGTATTCTCCACATTCACTGAGGAGGAGATTGAGTCTCAGAAAAGTTAAATAACTTCTCCAAGATCACAAGTTCAAATGGCAGAGCCACAGTTCAAACCCAGACCATCAAACACCACATCCAACATGTTGTTTATCCTACTGATAAGCCCTTTGCTTGGCCCTCTCACCTCCCACCACCGATGACTTCAACAGATAGTTTTCTGGTGCCCAACATAAGACTGAACCCAGTAAGAAAACAGGAACCACCATAGGTTCTCAAGCCTGGGAATGACATCATAAAACTATATTTCAATTGACAGACTATTCTTCTGATAAGTGCTTCTATCATTACAGTCTTCGTCCCTAGCCACTTGTCTCAGTTGTCAAATATTTATTGAGCATCTTGTGTGTACCAGGCCCTGTGCTATGTTTTCCTCAAAGAGCAGCAGGCAAGTAGGTGACATTTACTGAGTGTTTACTGATACTGAGCCCTGTACATGCTATGTGCTGTCCCACATTAACTCATTTAATCTGCACGACAACTCTATAAGGCAGATACTGTTATTTTCCTGGTTTCACAGATGAGGAAACTAAGAAAGATTAAGTAACTTGTCCAGGTTGTAAAGCTAGAAACTGGTAGAGCTACGATTTGAACCCAGGTCTGACTCTATAGTTCACATTTGTTGCCACAATTCTACAGTCCCTGTGAGGGTCAGGAAAGGCCATGGCATGAGGTTATGGTGCCCAAATTGAGTCCTACAGAGCAAAGAGCAACTAGCCAGGCAAGGAAGAGAGTAGGGGCCATTACAAGCACAACATCAGGAGCAAAAGCACGGGGGTAAGAGGGCCTGGCATCAGGGAACTATAACTAGCTGAGTCTGGCAGGAGTGAAAGGGCCCAGGAGGGGATTAGAGGAGAGACTGAGAGTAAGATGGGGGCCAGGTCACGGGCTCATCCCCGAGTGCCTGAGGCACAGCTGAGCTGGGGGCCTCTCTCCCTGCTGTGCCATGGCAGCACAGGCACACTCTCCTGAATGAGCTAAATTTGGTGCCACACTGTCTTCACCCTGTGGTGCCCCAGTATCTCAGTGTCCTGACAGGATGTAAGTGAGCCCAGAAACACCAATCAGCAGGGTGGAGTCAAGTCAGACACTCATTTGAACCCCAGCTCTGACACCCATAGCTGTGTGGTTTTGGGTGAGCCTCTTAACCTCCTCAGGCCTCAGTTCTGAAAAAGGAACCTGGCAGCAATCACAGCTGCCATATAGAATTGTGAGAATTAACTGCCTGACACAGTCACCTGGCTCAAAATGTTAGTTTTCTTTCCCCTCCTGACTCTGACTTCTGCCTAAATCCCCCAAGCAGAGAAGAAAACAACTGAAAGGATCTCAGAAGATGCTCACGACAAACAGAAGTCGAGGTCCTTTGCCATTAACACTGTGTACAGGGGAGAGTACAGTCGGTCTCTTTGTGGTCTCCTAGTCCGCTCCACCTGATGTTTTGGTTGTTTTTCTCATCAGATTTACACCCTCCTTTTTACGTTTGGGAAGCTGGAATGTGACGATGTTTGTAACCTATGAGCAGATGCAACGGGCCTTGATGAAAGTCCAGATATTACGAGAATCTCCTTTTTGAAGAAGACAAGAAGGCAACTGGTACTTGTATGCAACCAAGAATGGAAGAGTGGAATGAAACAGTGGATCCACATACACATGGACACAGACTACACATGTTTACAGAACTGTTTACTTGTTGCACATTCAAGAAACAGAAGTAGAAAAAGAAGAATATTCTGCTCTTCGGTGCTTTATCTTAAGAACACTGTTTTGTACTGACAAGATGGAAAATAAATTATATTAATTTTTGAAACCCATTAGACATGCCTAACATTTAGGCAAGAGAAACCAAAACAGATCCATTTGAATAAAACGGAAGTTTGCAAACTTGTATCCTCCATAAAATCTGATTAGACAATGAATTATAAGCAGGAAAGACTGCAAGTGCAGGACAGGAGTGGCCCACAATACAGTTCAGAATCAGCCAAGGAGTCTAGAGGGATGCTCCGAAAGCACCACAAAGCTGTGACTGCAGGCCTCATGGTCGTACATGGATCATCCACCTATTTGTAATGTGTCTGCAATGTAGAATCCACTGGGATTCTGAGAAATGTGAGAAACAAAAGGGAAAACCTAGAACGTGTGCCAAAGGAGCCCTGATGAGCCGATGTGAGGCTGAGGCTTGCACATATTCCCTTGATTGGAAAATCAAGAGGGCAGCCCCCTTTTCTGTAAAATGGGGTAATAGTCCCTTTCCTGCCTGCCTTGCCAGGGTGAAGTTCATGTGAGAAGCTGGGCATGAGGGCACTTTATAAAAACAAAAGCTCTGGACAGATATAAATATAAGGACACTGCCTTGGAAGAGATTTGTCAGGATAGAAAGGAACTGTCTTTTGAAAGACACAGTTGTCTAGTAAGACCAAAGAACCAGAGACTTAGGGGCTGGGGCTGACAGTGGATGACATAAATCTGCAGGAGCTCTGCTCCGTTGCAGCCCCTATTCCCTGGCTCGATTGTGAGCACGCTGAAGGGTTGCGGGGCTTGGGGGAAAGTGGTAAATGTCTGGCCAAGAGCCTAAATTAGCAGGACTCAGAATTGTTGGAAAATTATTATGACTCAATAAAGGAATTCACACCTCAGGTGGGGAATAAGAACAGTTGCTTTTCTGCCTTCTCTTTCTTGGACAAAAATTTCCGTTCTCACTTCAGGCTTCCTATTTGTCAGGGTTGGGCCAGATCTGCTCCCACACACCTACCCTTCTGTGCTCTCTGACCTGGTTTGACTGCAGGCAAGTTCCTCTACCTTTTAGGGCTTCGGCTCCTCCATCAAAAAAGACAGGGTTGAACCAGACGACCTGTTTCCAAGCTTAAGACTACATGTCTTTCAGATTGATAATGGGGACCCAGAATGCCAGTGTCTTTTTCTGCTTCTTGGCAGCCTTGTGTGGTACTGATGATAGTCAGAACTGGGTTCAAACCTTACCCCACCCCACCCTACTAGCCACCTAACCACAGGAAATCCTTGCACTTCAGTGTCCTACCAGAGAAGTGGGAATAACGATTCCTCCCCTATAGGCTTGTCGTGAGGGTTGCTCTAAAATACCTTGGAATACAGGAGGTGCTCCTAATGGCGTTACCCTCCTTCCCCACTCTGACTCCTCTGCTCCCTGCGAGAAAGCAAATATCCATTGATCCTCAGCACTTTCCTAAAGTTAAATTATAACTTGAGATAATCCATATATACAAACTGGATAAAAGCAAAAATAAAAGCTGATTTCATATCTGGCTTGGCTTTCAAATAAAACCCATATTTAAAAGTTTCTCCTTCTTTGGACTTAACTGATAATGTACAAATCACTCTCAAACTCCTGGTCTCAGTTTGTAAGTTTCTAGGGGCCAGGAACTATGTCATCCATGAATTTCTGTGTAGCAATATTAACACATCATCTACCCAGAGGATAGCATTCAGATGATGGCTCTGAGAGGCGGGTAGATAAATGCTTCTAAGAGATATTTTGACTGGGATCAGGGGCCTAGTGACCTCCAAGTCCAGCCTCTTAGAGAAGAGAAAACAAAATTTGTGGGAAGTCTTGTGAGGTTTCCAGGTCAAAATACTAGGAGCTCTTTCCTCACTTCTTAAAGCAGGAGTTGGACCAGACGACCTAAGGCTCTTTAGTTCTATGATTCCAAGAACAGAGACAGTTTCTTTCAAGCTACAGCATGTGTGCCCTTTCTGGTTCTGGCCTCAACTTCTGCTTCCAAGAAACCAGGGATGTGAACTCATGAGAAGGTCAGATCACCAGGTGAGGCTGACATCTGAGTTCTGTGCCCCATTTCCCCACCACACACCTGGAGTCACCTCCAGTCAAGTCATGCAAAAGAAATCTGCTTTTTATCAAATTCTTCTAGTATATCAGGCAAAAAATAAGATAGTTTGAGGCCTGACTCAGCCACATTAGTGATATAATGGATAACTGACTTCACAGAAATCTTTTAAGTAAAGGTAATTTTTTTTAAAAGACTATTTTATTCAGGAGGAATGAATGTTAATTAAGGAACTATGATTATTAATATATCTTTGTAGATGAGTTTATTTGAATACTGCCCTGAAACAGTATAAACAGTTTAGCAGTGTGCTACACAAATGAATATATTCATTGTACATACATTGGAAGCCACATATTATATCAGGTGCTGAGGCGAACAAGACCATCCTGTCTTCAAGGAGCTCTTTGGTGTGGAGGATGGTAGGGCAGAAAAGCCAAATAAACTGCAAACCATCAATGACCATACTGAGTGATAAAAGCTACAAATAGGTACACACAAGGCACCCGATAGTGCATACACAGATGAGGGACACCTGATCTGGTTTGGGGCCAGAAAGCTGCTTGGAGGAACACACCTAAAAGACAAATAGGAGTTATCAGGCAAAGGAAGGTTGATGAAAGTTGTTCTAGGCAGGGATCACACAAAGGCCCAGAAATAAGACAAAAACAAGGCGCTTTCAAGGGATTATCAGCTGTCCGTATGGCTGCATTGCAAACTTAAAGGCAAGAAGTAAGACAGATGGGGATGACGAGGAAAACAAGGGCCCTGCAAGGCTGTAGATGCCACGTATTATGGACTGAATGTTTGTGTCCTCCCCAAATGTTTATGTTGAAGCCCTAACCGCCAATGTGATAGTGTTTGGAGATGGGACTTTTGGGGAGGTAATTAGGTTTTAATGAGGTCATGAAGAGAGGGTCCCCATGATGGGATTAGTGCCCTATAAGAAGCAGCACAACGAGAAGCAACCATCTCCAAACCAGGAAGAGAACTCCCAACAGAAACCAAACTGGCAGGAACCTTGACCTTAGACTGTCCAGCCCCAGAACTGTAAGAAATAAATTCCTATTGTTTAAGCCACCTAGTCTATGGTATTTTGTTATGGCAGCCCAACTTGACTAATATACTACATTAATGAATTGGAGCATTCTTAGGACAGTGTGGTGCTACTGAAATGTTTTAAGAAGAGAATGATTGGCTGCAGTATGGAGACTGAATTAATGGAGTAGACTCTGGTCCTGGGAAGATGAGGTTGTTGTTGAGACTAAGGCAAGAGTACTGGAAGTGGGAGTTGAGTGAACAGAATAGTAATAAAATCAATTGTACTTGGCAAGATGCTGTTTGGAAGGAGTAGTGAAAAAAAGATGATGCTCACATGTTTAAAATAACATTTAAGGCCAGGCGCAGTGGCTCACGCCTGTAATCCTAGCTCTCTGGGAGGCCGAGGTGGGCAGATTGTTTGAGCTCAGGAGTTCGAAACAGGCCTGAGCAAGAGCGAGACCCCGTCTCTACTAAAATTAGAAAGAAATTAATTGGACAACTAAAAATATATAGAAAAAATTAGCCGGGCATGGTGGCGCATGCCTGTAGTCCCAGCTACTCAGGAGGCTGAGGCAGAAGGATCGCTTGAGCCCAGGAGTTTGAGGTTGCTGTGAACTAGGATGACGCCACGGCACTCTAGCCCAGGCAACACAGTGAGACTCTGTCTCAAAACAAAACAAAACAAAACAAAAACAACACAATTAAAGCTCTGTGCATGTGTGTATGCGTATGTGCAAGCGTGTGGAGTGAATCTCA
>CAUYSK010122481.1:0-11139 GCA_963575035.1 Avahi laniger
TAGTACGCCTTTTGTGAAGAAAAGAATATCTGCTCGTGTCTGCTTGTCTGCAATTAAGAAACTCAAAGAGTCGGGAGCGGTGGCTCACACCTGTAATCCTAGCCCTCTGGGAGGCCGAGGAGGGCGGATTGTTTGAGCTCAAGAGTTCGAGACCAGCCTGAGCTAGAGCGAGACCCCGCCTCTACTAAAATTAGAAAGAAATTAATTGGACAACTAAAAATATATAGAAAAAAAAATTAGCCGGGCATGGTGGCACATGCCTGTAGTCCCAGCTACTCAGGAGGCTGAGGCAGAAGGACTGCTTGAGCCCAGGAGTTTGAGGTTGCTGTGAGCTAGGCTGACGCCACGGTACTCTAGCCCAGGCAAGAGTGAGACTCTGTCTCAAAAAAAAGAAACTCAAAGATACAACAGAACTTCCTTGTGTCTTTCGCATTGACACTTCTTTTTCCTTTTAAACCATGTGAATGTGCTACTTATTCTAAAGCGTAATCTAAAAACGTATGCACACCCACACCCCCTCCAATGACAAGCTCGCCGAAACTTCAGTTCAGAAGAAGCGTCAATACAATGCCTTTTCCTTACTGGATGAAATATTCATTTCCTTGAACTCCCTGAGTTTATGGGATCGCAGTCTTTCTGAGCCTGGCTGGGTGGAGGAAGGCGGCCTTACCGAGCCCTCCTCCAGCGCCCGGCGCAGCTCGTGCAGATCCGCCTCGGGACACCAGACCTCAGCAATGAGGCACTTGTTCGTCACATCGATGCTGCACATGTTCAGCATGTGGTAGATGGCCTTCATTTTCTTCACCTGGATGACGCGGGTGTAGACTGACTCGGCGGCTTTACACAGCACTTGCCGTAAATAGTCCTCGGTCTTGTGGAGCACCTGGGCGAGACACATGGGACTTCAGCATGGCGCATGCTTTGGTCTTTGTCCACCTGGCACCTGACTTCCTTTAGGCGGATTTCTCCCCGTTGACAGAGGATCATTCCAGGCACCTGTCTCTCCCTCCCCACCCCCAGCATCACCTGGAAGTGGGCGGGAAATCTAAGCTCGGCCAAGCATATGCCCTCTTTTGGGAAGTCGCCTCCAGAGAACATGACCCCACGGACACAGGAAGTGGCTAGATGTCATGGTCACTGTGGCAGCACAATGGCCTATCTGGGTCCAGAGAGCCCCCTGGGTTCCTACCCATTCCCGAGCTTGGCCCAGCCCCTGTCAACCCTGTGAGCCACCTATGCCCATCCGTCCCATCCTGCCAAGAAATCCCCTTCTGCTTAATTGAGTCAGTCTGCTCCTCGCCCCCGCCACCACCGATGGCAGAACCCTGACATGAACAACAGAAAGCATGAACGTAAATCGTACAGGTAAAATAATGCCCGCCATTGCACACGGGGCCTTCTTGGCTACTACCCAGGCTGCTAAAATAAAACTTCCCTGCGGAGGAGGGAGGGAAGCGACACTGCAATCTCACCAGAACATTTGGATTTGTCCACATCCAAAATTACCCATATTAAAAAAGAATGGATTTGCAAATGCCTTGCATCCCTCGGTAAGGAGGCGCTGGTGTCGGCCTTACTCACGGTATACAGATCTTGGATCCGAGTGTTCAGCCCCTCCTGGATCTCCTCCCGCTCCTCAGCGGTGTGTGGATAGGGGTACACGTGGCAGTGGTAGCTGGAAGACAGAGGAGGACATGTCGTGCATCTGCCATCTCCAGGCAGCCCTCTGGGAGAAAAAGGTGCACACGCGGGCATCTGCCCGTGGTCAGGCCTCGCACATGGACACTCAGCAGACATCTGCTGAATGAAACAAACAGCAAACCGCTCTCGGACCCACATTCCCCCCTGCCCTCAGGGACTCTCAGCAGCTCATTCCCAAGTCCAGCTGTCTGAAATCCAACAATATCCTCGGGCTGGGAATCACTAAACAGGTTTAAAACACAAAAACAAAGACAAACCGTGCACACACACACACCAATGTTTACTCAGGGGCCGCCCACCGCCCAGACCGCACTGGGAAATGTCAAGCCACGTCTCCCAAACTGCGGTCATTCCCACGTCACTTTCCTGTGTGACTTTGGAAAATTAAATATCTACTCTAGCCTGAGCCTAAGCAATGATACATTGGAAATCATGGGCTTGTCGAGCTGGGTACAGTTTTCTAATCTACAGCAAAACAAACATCTATCAAAACAAAAGGTTTGGCCAGGTGTGGTGGCTCACACCAGTAATTCCAGCACTTCGGGAAGCCCAGGCAGGAAGATTGCTTGAGCCCAAGAGTTTGAGACCAGCCTGGGCAACACAGAGAGACCCCATCTCTACGAAAAATTTAAAAATTAGCTAGGCACAGTGGTGTGCATCATAGTCCCATCTACTCAAGAGGCAAAGGCAGGAGGATCACTTGAGCCCAGGAGGCTAAGGTTGTAGTGAGTTATGATGACACCATGGCAATCTAGCCTGGGCAAGAGAACAAGACCTTGGCTAACATAACATAACATAATATAACAAAATAAAATAAAATAAAATAGAGGTTTACCTAGGTGACATCTAAAATTACTTTCTATACCACCAATGATTGAGAACCAAACTCTGGTAAACAGAAAATACCCAAACCCTACTACCACCCTGCAAGAAAGAAGACAATCTAAGATGTCACTGGTGTAAGAAAACAAAGAGGTATTCTTTTTGAGTTTTTTTACTTTTTGGGCTTTTCTTGGCTTGCCTGGCTTTTGCTCACATTTCCATTTGTTGACAGGAGTAAGTCACAGACTCTTGTTGTAACACTACCCAGCATTTACTGGTGGCTTCTGCTGTACTGACACCTTTTTCCTGCATCATCTCATTTAGTCCTAACAGCCCTGGGAGAAGGGAAGTGCTCTCCCCTTTTACACATGAAGAAATCGAGGCTTAGTCCCTTCTCCCAGCTGGTCCAGTGAGGGAGTGGCATCCAGCCATGCCCACGAGCCCCCACTCCTCGACACAAACCATGCCCTGCCCTGAGGCACCCAGGAGAGATGACACCCGTGTACTCAGTGATGACGGACGAGCCCAGGGAGCTCCACCATGTTAAAATGTGATTCCTTTTTCAATTGATCTGAAGCCTTGATCAAATCTGATCAAAAATCAAATCTGAGAATATCATTAACATAGTCTCTACTTTTAAATTATTTTAAGTAATACACTGGCAAGAGAGATGACAAAGTAAGTGTTTAAGAAGGTATCACTGCAAGGAAATTGTAACAAAACTAGCAGCCTTTGCAATCGCCCTGTTTCTCTTTGACTACAGAGGGGTTAAGGAAAATCAGAAGTCATTAAATATAAAAAAATAAATGAAACGAAATGTTTCTTTTTCTTACCAATCACATATCTTCTTAACTTTGTGGCCAATCTGTTCTCCCCAAAAGGATATTAAAAACACATACCATTTTATGACTTCTCCCTACAAAGAATGAATAGGGATAAGTATTACTTGTGTGTGTATAACTTCTGCAACTTTGGCAGCCCAAACACTGTCAAATAGATCGTTCATTCATTCAGTAAGTACAGTCAATCCTCATCTGCAGACTCCATAATTGCAAATTTACCAACTTGCTACAATAACCCCAAAATTAATGCACACAGCACTTTGCAGTCTCGTGCAGAGCAGCAAACACTTCCAGGGACCCAAGGCGCATGTTTCCAGGGAGGGTCCAACAAGGTGAAATCCTGCCTGTCTGTCTCAGCTCTCAGACTGCAGACACGTGTCCTGTTTCACACTGTCCATTTAATGCCGTGTTTTTCACATTTTTGTGCTTTTTCTTGGTGATTTCACTGTTTAAAATGGCCCCCAAGCGTAATGCTGAAGTGTCGTCTGGTGTTCCTGAGCACAAGGCAGCAGTGACGTGCCTGAGAAAATGTGTGTGTCAGAGAAGCCACTGCACTCTGGCCCCAGCAACAGAGCAAGGCCCTGTCCCAACAAAAGAAAGTAGGAAATATTGCAGGTGTGTGGTTAACGAACAGCTTAACTGATGAGGTCTCCCAGTGTGATGGCTACTCAGGCTGAGCCTTATGAAAATCATTTCACAGCCAAATTCCTCTTGATGTGTCAAAACCATTATGGGATATATATAAACTTACAGTCAAAATTCTTGAGGCTAACCTAGAAGAAAAATACAAACTCTTTTCTGAACATCAAGAAGTCCAAGCTCCTTTTCTGCCTTTAGTAGATCAGTTCATCCTCATTCAGAAAGCTGACTATGGCTCTGTCTTTCCCCTGCCCCTCCACTTTCTTCCTGAACAGCTCAGCCCTAGAGCTGCCGGGCACGTGTGTGGGGATGCACACAGAGGGCGGGAGGGGACGAGTAACCCCCTCTTCTACAGAAGTGGCCCAGAGCTGTAAATATAGGTGCACAAGTGCATCCTAGCGCTATCTCTGAGACAGCAGGGAACAGCGGCACCTCAGTAACAACGGGCCCCCTCGGAGACCACATCCTGTCTTTGAAATACCAAGATCTCCACCAGAAAGAACCAGCTTCTTGGAGAAATGGCGGATTGCAGAGCTGTGTAAGGGGAATTACAAGATGAATCTGGACATCCTGTTGTACAACAAAGCAAGGACTGCTCAAAACATGATGGGAACATGTTAAAACGGATACAAAAGCCAGTGTGAATGGGCTCCAACTGGCCAAATCTAGGAGAATTTGAAGAGAAAAATAAGTAATGTGGTAAGAGAATACAACCCACTGAATAGAACAGGAAATAAATGAATAAGCTGAAAATCTGGAGGAGGAGGAGATATTTACAGTTGCAAAGCACTTCTCCCAAAACACTTATTAATTACAAAGAAAAAAAAAGAGTAATTTCAAGGTGGAGAAACCTAATTCAAGTGATCAAAGTGACCATTACCAGTAACGGGACAAGCGACATCATGTGGCACCTGAAGGATGTAATGAGAAGAATGCAGCCTTGCTTCAGTGACACTCTTGCCAAAGACACATGACCTGACTCTAATCATGAGAAAAATCTGATAAACCCAAATTGAGGGACATTCTACAAAAAACGCTGGTCTGTAATATTTTAAAATGTCAATTTTAAATGAAAGTCAGGGCAGGTCTGAGAAATGGTCCCAGAATGAAGAAGACCGAAGCGACATGACAACTAAATCTAATGTGTGATGCTAACTAGATCCTTCGCTGTGACGGCATCGGCACAACTGGGGAAACCTGAATGGGATCTGAGGCTCAGACATAGTCGTTCCTCTCCTGATTTTGAGGGTCATATTGTAACACTGCGGGAGAATGTTCCTGATTTTAGGAACTATGCACGAACGTGTTCAAAGATATGAGGCATCAGGTTAACAACTTAATGGTTCAGGAGAAAAACTTTCTTTCCACTGTATCCCCAACTTTGCTGTGCGTCTGTCACTGTTAAAAGGCGACTGTGACATTTACTCACTGTTTCAGGGTCTTCGAGGGATTCATCCAATTCTGCGTAGGTCACAATGGTGTACCCTTTGCAGACTCTCCACAGCATTTTTTCAAATGCTTCAACTTTTCCTTGGTGAATTAAGCCAGACACAAATCTATGAAATAATAAAGCCAACCTGAGTCAACTGAAAGCAACGAATATTATCAAAGTGCATTAAAAGAATGATGAAGACTTCCATTTCGGGCAAAATGGTGAAAATGGAAAGCCCTCCAACTCCAAAACATCTCAAATGCTGGATAAAATAATTTTGAAACATCCTTTTAAATGTATAGCTAAGCTTATAAGACAGAGAAATTTTTAGACTCCAAAAAGAAAACAGGACCTCCTAGCTGTCCTGATTATCATACTAATCCCGTATCTTGAGGCCTAGAGTTTAACGCCACCATGAGAGACAGAAGACACCCACGGGGCCCAGAGAAGGTGCCGAGACAGAACTGAATCCTCCTCGAACTGGGACTTCTTCACGCCCGAAGGGCTACACCTTCAGTGAATGGGTGGACCAGAAGAAAATCCACCCAGCAAAGGAGGCTACAAGTAAGTTATTGATTTCGGTTTTGGTTCTACAGGGAGAGAAAAGTCTTCTCTAAGAATTTATAATCACAAGTTAAAATTCACTCAAGTTTAGGGCTTAAATTCACATTACTTGCACAGTCAAAAAACCAACCAACCAACAAAAAAATCCCACGCTGAGAAACAATGTAAATGATTCCAGGTTGGGAGAGCACTGCCAGGTACCTGACGAATGTAAACACAAACTCTCTCTGGACGAATACATCCTCAAACCAAACACCACTGAATTCCTTCAGATAAGGAACTAAAGAATGTAAGTTCATAATGATAAAAAAAAAAAGAAATCACAAATCACATGAAGAAGTTACCATTAGTTCAAGTAAACAAAAGAAACAGCAGAAAGAAACCCTTAAAGTATAATTAATAAAAAAAGTAACCAACTCAGTTTAACCCCTATGTTTCCACCAGACAGGCCTTGATGCCTCAATGACCAACTATTTTAGGCTTATAGGAATAACGCTGAATGACATAATGTTGTTTCTTTCCAAATCATTATACCAAAAAAAGAAACATCCATTGTATTTAGCTTAAAAGTCAACACAGCTGAGTAATTCAGCTCAACTAGTACAGGAGTACAGTGTTTTCTCAAATATTCACCTCCTTTCATTCAGTCACAAACTTTAAAATAGTTCCCATTCCTCCACTCTACAGGAAGGGCCGCATGAAGTGTGACACCCAGTCCTTGTCACCTACCCCAGTTTTGCTCCCAGCCTCTGCATACAGCTGTAGTCCAACAAAGAATCATTCTCTAAGGGAGGGAATTCTTCATAAGTGGGTTCAAACTAGAAAGAGAAACATAAAACCAGTGTGCCTCATTAAAAATGACACTGTATTTCTCATGTCATATTTCCAAACAAGTTTATACAGAACATCGTATCTAACTATTTGGTTCTGGGTGCAAAGGCCCTAAGACAACTTCGACATATAACTCAGCTCTGATAAATAAAAAGATAATTTCCCCGTCCATTATTTATAAGCCACTTAAAGACATTTGCATAAAAGAATAGTTATAATTTAAGTCATCATCTTCATCCAAGATTGAATCACGTTATCCAAGGTCGACTACCGTATCGAGTGAGACTAATTTCAGGAGGGATGCACTTCTGTCTGTACTCGGCTCAGTGAAGTGCTACTACGCGGACTGGTCTTTACTCTTATACAGATCATTTTTACTTCCTTTATTCAGCAATTTGGAAAAACCGAATTTTAGAGTTCGACTTCCACTGTTCAATTTTTCTCATGATCATAAAAAGATTTTTTCAGCCGCAAACTAAAGCATTTTACAAATATTTTGTATTGTTGTTGCTGAAACCAACCGATACAAGAAGAGGCTCTTAAAGCTGTTTTTAATGTCATATAATCCAACAGAAAAATAAAGCCAAGATTTACATTTATCTCTTTAAAAAGTAACCCATCAATATCAGTTAACAACAAAACCCACAAGCTGAAGGGAACGAGGCTGTCCTGAAAGAGACACGCTGCCTCGTGGGGCGTGCGATACCTCGACGCTGCGCCTCACGAAGGTCCTTGTCACTCTCAGCATGTGCGTGTACTCGATCAGCTCCAGCAAGTTCTTCCTTAGTTTCTCCTTATTCTTGGCAACTTCCCTCAGTTCAACCTCGAGCTTCTGTAACTGCTCCTAAAGCAAACAGCGGTTAGTTCAGAGTAGGACTTTGTTCCGAGTGTCATCTAGCAACCTTTTTGGAGTACACCGAAGCCAGCTGGAGGTTTTAAAAAGCCGGAATTTGTTAGCTGGGCAGGGGCATGAAAACATGCAAAGATTTTAAGGGTCCATCATTTATCATTTCATATTAATTCAGGTAGTTTCTGTGACATTCACACCACTTGTGATATAAAACATTCCGGAGGCTACGATGACTCCAATGACTTGAAAACTGGCCCTTTTCTCTAATGGCAGGTCCTGACATTTCTTCTGGCTTTTCTCTGCCTGCTCATCCACTATCAAACATCAACGCATCTTCCTCTTCAAGTCTACATTTCCTTTTATTTGCAACACAGAAAATGGTCAGATAATCTTTTCCAACATATTTTCCTAGTCTCTAGCTTGAGTTTATGCACTTGCTCTTATACAATTGAGCATAAAAATTCTTGAAAACAAATCTTCAATAATTAGTTACATACTAACCATCCTTAACAAAACTTAAGTATTAAAACAATAGAAGCAGAAATCTGTAAAACAAATTGAGTCAGTGAGAACTTGTATTCAAACAAATCACTTAACTTGCTACATTCATTACTTCTGCTTTGCCATATAAAAACTATAAAGAGTAATCATTGTGTTTATGATTATATCATAGCCGACCAACCAAACAGGCCAAACCAGACGACTGCTTTCTACTATCTGACTATATGATTCTCCCTGGAGTCTACTCATACAGCAAATGTTACACGACCTCCCCGCGGATAAACAGAGCAGGCAACGGCAATGGCTTCAGTTACACAGCAGCGATTGTCTTAGAAGAGTTATACAGAGCTCTTGCCTATTTCCCAGGGTGAAGAACTACAAAATGATCAGACTGAAGGCTCAATGGGTAATTCACGGGGGTGGGGGGTGCTAATAAACACCACGAGCCAGTGTCCTCACAGAGGGAAGGCTGTATCCCCAACACACAACCCCATGAATGCAGGGCGAAAGAATCCTGTTTGCCGCCCACCTCGAACAACCCATCGACTTCATAGCACTTTCTACAAACCAGAGAGGGGCAGGTAGGGCAAATTTAGGAGGACTGTGAAGGCACAGGACTGAAGCCTCAGTGACTTGCAGAAGAGGCAGGCTAAGGCCTGGGTAATCCCAGAACGAACTTTCAGAAACATTAAAAGCCCATGGACCAGATTTGGTGGCTAATTCCCACTAGCCTCTGTTCACCACTAGCTGGAGATGAAGTGCATGCCTTACACTGCAAAACAAAACTGAATTATCATTGAAATTTATCACAGATTATCTACTACTGAAGGTTAACCATAAGACTGTTCTTCAATGTTTATCCCATGGTTTTGAGAAGACAGAAAAGCATTAGACAATATAAATAAGCAGCCCCTCAGATCAGTGGCTTAAAACAGCTTCTTCAGAAGCAAGTTACCTGCATTTCTAGAACCTGTTTAAGAGCTGGTGCAGGAGGACTGGTCTCTCCCTCAGGAAGGGGAATATCAGCTCTGTTAATTTCCTGCACCAAATAAACTGTGAAAATAAAAGTTAAACAAATCAGATACAAAAACTTACTAAAATATATATCAGTCAAAACATTTTAAATCCCTACCTGTCCTGTCTGGATGCACAAAATTCTTTCTTGTTCCAATTGACTTATAGGTCACTTTTGGCAAACTTGTTTCCAAAGATCTACAAAAGAATGCTGCCTAGAGATACAGGCATGCAGTGACAAAATAAACAAGCTGGAGAAACACTTTCTGAAATTCCTTCCCTATTTTTTCCATTTCTAAAATGGAAAGTTCTTTCAGTTAAAGAACTTTTGAGTCACAGCTGTCTCTGCATCTGTAGAATGAAGCGGAGGTCAGGGGCACACTTGGAAGTGCAGAAATAACCCAAGTGATAGACCTACAATAGTCCCCACAAGAGCCGGCAACTTGACTTTCTCTGCAGACGCCCTTGGGAAGAGGTGGGCGTCCGTTAGGAAAGCCGTAACTCTTCCAGCATGAGCAGGACAGAAGCCAGGCTCTCCTGCAAGCCCCCAGTTAGCCCGGATGCTGTGACTTAGGACAGCTGCTCGCACGGCTTCGCTAAGTAAGCTAAACACTAGATTCATGAAATTAATAGTGTACCAACCAAAATGACTCACTTTCTTTAGTTTGTATTTTCAATTCCAGGAAACATCCTTTTCCTTAGGATAAAAGTCACCATACCTGGAGGTCATTACCCGACATACTATATCAGAAAAGTGTTATTACTTAGTCTATTTTTAGGAGGGAGGGAGGAAGGGAAGAAAAAAAGAGGGAAGGAAAACAAAAAAAAGTAACTATGTCTTATTAACAAGATAACAAAGGAAGCACTGGGTTTAAGAAGTTTCTAGAAATGGATGCAAACTGTTGTAACCAATTTACCTAAAGTTATTCTCTATTTTTTTATTTGTTTTTAAAGAGACAGAGTCTCACTATGTGGCCCAGACTGGCCTTGAACCCCTGGGCTCAAGCAATCATTCCACCTAAGCTCCCAAGTAGCTGGGAATATAGGCGCTCACCCCCATGCCTGGCTTATACCTAAATTTATTTGAGAGATCCTGTTTTATTGTTTGAAGTGTGCATTCTTTTTGAAGCAGTTTAAACTACAGGAAGTCCTGGACTTGTCCAATGTGCTATCACTTTTGCCCTGCCTTTAAAAACCTCGTTACAAGGTTACAAGTACACGATCTGTCCAATGACTCACACAGGCTGCAAACACAGGCACATCTCAAGCCATGCAAATAACTAGAACCTCAAGCAATACGATCAGGAACAGATCTGATAATAATCAAACTTAAAGATTTCAGAGATAAAGGAAGTAGCCTCGGGCTCCTGAGTTTTAATGGTTAACAATCAGCACTGGCTGGTGGGGTGGCTCACGCCTGTAATCCTAGCACTCTGCGAGGCTGAGGCAGAAGGATCGTTTGAGCTCAGGAGTTCGAGACCAGCCTGAGTAAGAGCAAGACCCCATCTCCACTAAAAAAAATAGAAAGAAATTAGCTGGACAACTTAAAATATATATAGAAAAATTAGCCGGGCATGGTGGCACATGCCTGTAGTCCCAGCTACTCGGGAGGCTGAGGCAGGAGAATCACTTGAGCCCAGAGTTTGTGGTTGCTGTGAGCTAGGCTGAGGCCACAGCAGTCTTGCCCGGGGAACAGAGTGAGACTCTGTCTCAAAAAAAAAAAAAAAAAAAATCAGCACTTATCTAACACATTGGCAAAGGAAGGCCTGAGAAAAAGCAAATTATTATTGATCAATCTATCTGTCATTTTCTGCCTCCCTTGGTCCTTGATACAATTTTAAATTAAGTAATATATTAACATGTATACAACGTTTTTAAGTTATAATAGACTACAAGGGATTGGTTAGAAAAATCATGGCACATTGATACAATGAAATGTTATG